>QKYT01000704.1:8090-30789 GCA_003550305.1 Glomus cerebriforme
TTTTTATAACACAATTATTACGGAAGTTGTACAAACAAATACGTTGTGTAACTCTAATGATTGTACGAAATTTTAGGATTATCTCGAAAGTTACAAAGTCCAAATTTTCTTCAAGAAATCCTTGGTTTTCAGATTAATTACTATAATCAACCTGTAAAACGTATGTAAAATTAGTTTTTAGGACCACTTGCAAGGAATTAGAAGTATTATTTAATAACTGCGATGAAATCTGATTATTTTGATAGTATAAGGGGTAATTGAATAAATGGAAAGAACAATATTATTTAAAGACTGCTGCTTAAAATACGAAGAATTATAGCTGTTTTTTTAAAAATAAAAAATAGATTTAGATATTTACTTGTTTACAATCTTTGAAAATTTTCTTTTATAAATTAATTTATAATTTACAATCAAAGTACTTAGTCTGAATTTTAAATATTTATTTCATATTATATATCGTTTATTCATCGCGTAGAGCAAAGGAATTTAATAAAGAAAGATTTTCTTGTCAATTTGGTTTATATGACTTTCTGAATTTTTTTTTTTGGCTAAAAATTAAAAAAATCAAATCCAAGAATTTATTTTGAAAATTGAAATTACTATTTGCGCGCTTGCCTTCCAAACCTAGTTTTTATTCTGTCTGTTCAAAGAGGCTTTCTTTCAGAATTACAAACCTATTAAGAGAATAATCGATTAGGATTAGCCAATTTTTTTACTCGGACTGTATGATCTATATTAAGAAAGGGAAACAATGCGAGAAATAGTCCAAACTTTTTGAAAATAATGCTTGATATTTTTTTAAAAAACAAACCATCTATCAAATCAGAAAGAGAGTTAAAAAAAAATTGAATATGCAGATAAAATTAAAAACGAGCAAAAAGCAGTTGATCGTACAAAATTCGTTTCTCTGAAGTAATGACAAATTATTATCATTTAAATTACTATTTTTAAAATGTTGAATCAAATAAGCACGTAATGTTTGAATAAATTTCTGATAATTTGGTTTTTTTTTCGGCTCTTTCTTTCGAAAGTTCGCTTCGTATAATAGAATTTTTTTTTATTGTAATTAATAGTTACACAGTAGGTTTGAAGTTTTTTTTTAAAAAAAATAAAAATAAATAGAAAAATAAATCCTTTCTGATAATCAAATCCTTATGTTTAATAAGTATAACGCCAATGATTTTTTTGATTTTTTTAAAGAATCAAATGAATCAGTGATAAACGATGAAAATAATTAATTAGCAACCCTAATAGAAAAAGATATGACCAGGAAAGACATAAGTTAGAAATTGATTTAGTTATTTTAAAGTTTCATGATAAACTTTTAACTTGTTAATTTCAAATTGAAAAAATAATTACAAATATAGAAGCAGAGTTGTGATGATTTAAGTATTATAAAGTAAAATATATTGAGTAAAGATAATTTTATTTATTTTTTTTAAAAAAAATTAAATTTACCAATTTATTACAAATTATTAATGAAATGAAAATTCACTAATTTAAATTTTTATAAGTAATTTTCTTTTTCTTTTGGTCTGGTTATTTTTCATGCAAATATTTATTGTCGGCATAATTAATTTTTGAATTGTATTTTTTAATTTTGGCGTATAACTTTCCGTGCATATTTTTATCAATTTGAGTAAAAATTTCAAAAGTCGCCTTTGCCGATGTTTGATTTATGTACAACCGTTGTCATACGTAATTTCATTAAAGAATAGAAATTGAAAAGATGACTAACCATGGAAGAAATTTTAACAAATGATAAAATTTATAATCATGGACAGGAAGCAATTCCCAAGTTCACTCGATAAAACTATCTTTAGAAATGCATTCGTTGATCAATTAATCAATTTAATTGATTTTTTTTTTTTTCAACCCAAACCACGACTTGAAATAAAATTGGTATTATGATCAGAATATTGATCACGAGCTAAAAAATCAGCCATATCGGTTAATTGATAATAGTTTGGTCGATCAATTAATGTTAATGTCTAAGTCATTGACTTGATTAATAAAATTTCGCAGAACCTTAATTTCAATATATAAAAATTATAGAACCTTACCATTTTATTCTCTCATATACTTAAAATTATTTATTATATGACATCATTCATTTTTAAATATTTATCGTAAATCGTAATTTCAAATCGCTAACTTACTTATTATTACAGATTATAAACTATATTTAAAATAAAATCTTTTAATATATTGTTAACTATTTACTTTCTTATTTAACTCGGCTGTCAAAGAGGAGAATGAAATCCGCAGTAGATCCATCAGGTAAAGTCTGAAATTGTCAAGGGATGTTAAACATAAATTACGTAGATTAGATGATCGATCTAACCTACCCAAACCGTCTAATAAAATTGATGAAAAAGAATCTTGACACGAAGTTAAAATAAAAAGATTTATTGGTATAGGTTCAAAAGTTACCGATTATATTAAAATGATTATTAATACAAATTATAGTAACAGGTAAGTAAAAGTCAGAAAAACATTGTTCGTCTCTTTGGGGTTGTCGTCCCTTAAGAATATTTATCTAATATATCATGATATAGGCTAATATTATAACATTATCATTAAAATGCAACAAAATATTCCAACATAACGGTAATTATTGTTGGTACGGGTTTAGGAGGGCTTACTCTTTATCATGCTCTGGTAAAAAAAAATAACGATAAAAAAGAATTTAACGTAAAAATCTTTGAACGAGAATCCGGTCCTCAAGGTAAAATATATATCAATTTTTCCTAATCCTTGAATGTCATTACTAATTTGAACTACAGTATATATTAAAGATAGATCACTGATAGATCGATGGCAAGGATATCATATAAACATAACAACACAGAAGCTCGATCTCTTATAAAATGTGTTCCTTATATCGATCACTTTAAACCTCCCAAAAGCAATGCCAAATTCAATTCCTGATGCAGAATATCATAGATTTACACTCGTCGACCACACAGGAAAGCTATTATCAAAACCTCCATCAAAACAAGTTAAAGATATTTATGAAGTCGCAAATACTTCTGTTGTTTATCAACAATTGTTACTTATCGTGATAAACTTAGAGGTGTTTTATTAAAAGATGTACCACTTCAATGGGGTAAAAATTGTATTGGATATACGAAAAACTAAAGGTTTTTGGGTATTTTTTGAGGATGGTTCAAAAGAATTTGGTTCTCCAGGCAAATTTAATATAATTTAATATATTATTTTTTTTTAAACTACCATTTTGTAACGTAATTCCATTACTTTGGTCAATTGAAACAATCTTTGAAAGATTAAAAGTTTCCTTTTTTTCTTTTTAGTTCGAAAACAAAAAATACCCAAATTACAAGTTCTTGTTTACAAAATAACTCAAATTATTGCAAATATAGTCGTGCCTAAAATCTTTTAGACAAATTAATTAAATACACCGGAAACGGTACATTTCAGGAATATATTGTAGTAAATGGAGATAATTTATTTATTCTTTTTCGTTTAATTCCAATCGAACAAAAAGGACAAAATCATCAGAATAAAAATAAACCTTATTATAAAGTAACAACAGCTTACAGTATCCTTTGATAATGAATTTAGTAAAATTGATGTCGATGATAATGATTCAGTATCAGTTCTTGAACATGTTAAACGAATGACTCGCAAATTAAGGCCAAAATGTAATTTGACTAATATTATTTTAGAATTATGGAAATTGGTTCCTAAAACAACTGATACAAAAGAACTTACAATCCTGTACAACGAAGAAAGTTTCAAGATATTGATCCGTTATCGTTAATGCATGGACTAGCAGCAGAGTTACATTATTAGGGGATGTCGCTCATGCTATGACCCTGTATTGGGAATAGGTGCAAATGATGCTATTCAAGACGCAGACAAACTTTCTCAAACATTACTTAATTATACTCCAGAAAATTATATTTCCTGTATTAAAGAATATGAGAATGAAATGCTAAAAAGAACATCCACCAATGTGCTAAAATCTAGATCTATCGCATTAAAATAAGCTTTACCAGTTGGATCTTTTGGTTTTATTTTTAGAAAAACTACTATGAAGATTATAAATTCTATTATGAATGCCTATTAGCACATTGAAATTTATTGATCTATTTTATGATAGCCCGTATAGATCAAGCACGTTGCATGGGGTGCGCTGTCAACTAGTTAAATCAAAACTATATATGGTATCATATAAAAATTTAATATTGAAGAATTTTTCGTAATTAAGCTACCATTACTATAGTTAAATTAATTTTATAAGAATCTTCTTATTAAATTGATTTGAATCCTTCTTAATAATTTCCTTTCAAATTCTGCAAAAATACCCTAAATAATTGTCTCTTTCATGTAATAAAAAGTTTTTTAAGAAAATCATTTCCATGTCAAACATTAATAAAGTAATACTTTATGCACAGCATCTATATAAAAAAAATTTTTTTCTTTGATTTTTTCAAAAACGAGGTGTTACATGTGTTAAAGCTATCATTTATTCATTTGTATTTATTGCAATACTTAATTGTTAATAATGTGTAAGTTATTAGATTTTAAAAATTTCAAATATTTTAAGGGAAATTACTTTCTAAAGAACCGACAATTAATTTTGAACTGATTAGAATCAATCAGTAATTAAAAAAAAAAACTTTATTAATAAATTTTTATGAGACCATACATAGTTTTGATTTGATTAATTGACACTGGCACCACAACGTTGCACGACTTGAAATGACAAATGATTCAAATGACATGGGCCGAATGTAATGTTGGTTAGTACTATAATTATGGCCTGCATTATGTTCGTTTCATTTTTTATTTTTCGATTAGAATCACATGACAAAATATCATCATATTGTAATTAATAATATTTTTCAAAAAGGTAAAGAATGAAATAAGCAAAATTATTAGATGAAGGATTGAATCAAAAAATTCTCAATAAAGCATCACATATTTCAATAATAAATGATTAATTAACAAAGTTAACCATTTTTGAAATTAAATAGTTGTCATGGATCAATTACAGTTTATCTAAAAATGATCCATGCGTTTATTCATTTCAACTTATCAAATTTAATAAAAGTTTACCTTTAGTGCATCAAGTATTGAATAAAATCGACTGCCTGTAACAATCCATCACGTTTATTTGACTTACATGATTTACATATGTTTGACTATTTTGTGCCCATTATTTCATTGTACTGTACAATCAAACAAACGGCTAAATTTTTTTTTATACAAATTGTTGCGCCATTTCAGTGCTTATTTTACGATAACGTATTACAAACTACCTAAACTGGAAAAATATTTGGTCGGAAAGCATTGTTATACTGTACTCGTATTACATTACACATTGTTGTCATTAGTCATTACGCCAAGAATTATTTGTGTATCGAAAATTAGCAGAACAAAAAATTTTCTTCACTAAACGGATAATTGCAAAATGTCAAAAAAAATATGCACTGAATGTGGTACTAATACAATATTTAATTACTGCAAACCATGTAATTCTCTTCATTTTGAAACAAAATTTTCCAATTGGACAAGCGGCAGTGAAGAAATTGATAATCTAATCAAACAGTCACAACTAGACGCAACCTCAATTTATGAAACAATCGAATGGATTCCATATGAACAATTTAAAAACATTGAATTTTTTGCAGAAATGAGCCTTGCCAAAGTTTACAGAGCTTTGTGGAAAGAAGGACCAATTAATTATCAAAAGATTCCTTGGGATAAAGATGAGCAGAGATGGAGACGTATACCTAATTATGAAGTGTTTATAAAAAAAATCAAAAATTCCCAGAATATTTCGTCTGACAAGGTAGTTAAACTCCGTCTGTCATATTACATTATTCAGTTCTATTGAATTGTACCCTATAACTATCTTTAACCATTTCCATATAGATCAAGCAATTATTTTGCTTCGGCATCTCCCGTGATCCTGAAACAAACGAATACATTATAGTGTCAGGAGAATCAAAAGAAGACATGTGCACTGAATGTAGTGCTCAAACCATATTTGATTACTGTAAGTTATGTAATTCTCCTCGCTTTGAAACAGCCTTTTCCAATTGGACAAGTGGAAATGAAGAACTAGATCACCTAATTAAACAGTCACAACTAGAAGCAATCTCAATTTATACAACAATCGAATGGATCCCATATAAACAGTTTGAAAACATCGAATTTCTTTCAGAGGGAGGCTTTGCCAAAGTTTACACAGCAATTTGGAAAGAAGGACCAATTGTTGAACGTGAAATTCCATGGGATTATGATAAACAGAAATGGAGACGTAAATCTAACTTGAAAGTGGTGCTAAAAAAATTTAGCAATACCCAAAATATCTCGTCCGATTTTGTTGCCGAGGTAGTTAAATATATTTATATATTTGTATTATATTTCCATTTACACTAATACAATACCTACTAAATCTAATTTTCTATATAGCTTAAAGCACAATTAGAATTTAATTATTGGGGTACTATTAACAGAGCTTTTGGCATCTCCCGTGATCCAGAAACAAATCTATATATTTTGGTATCAAAATTCAGAATTGATGGAAGTTTTCGTCATTTCCTGAGCAAGAATGTTGCTAATTGGGAACGTTGCTTAAACATTCTTGGTGAAGCTGCAGAGGGCTTGCAAAGAATTCATGAACATGGATTTATTCACCGTGATGTACATAGTGGAAATTTTTTAGTTGGTAAACCTGAAGAGACAAATGCTCTACTTACGGATCTTGGATTGTGTCGTCCTGCTAATGTAACAGAGAAAGAAACGCTTTTTGGAGTTCTTCCTTTCATGGCGCCTGAGCTTCTTCATGGAGGTGAATATACACAATCCACAGACGTATATGGGTTTTCCATGGTAATGTATGAGTTAGCTTCTGGTATACCACCTTTTACCACCCGTGAATTTGATCTGAATCTGGCAATGGATATTTGTGATGGTACACGCCCTCAAATCCCTGATTATGTACCAGAATGCCTTTCTGCATTGATAAAAAAGTGTTGGGATGCTGATCCATCTATCCGTCCAGCTGCCGAAGATATTAAATATGCTCTTCGTGAAATGAAAGTTGACAGACTTTCTGAATTTCAAATTCTGGATGAAAAAAGACATTTAGCTTTAAAATCACGATCACAATCAAGTATTCTTCCACTTCAATCACAAGCAAATTTTACAAGTAAACGGCTCAATTTTTCAAATTTGCCTGCACCACGTAATCGTTCAACTGACACTAACAATTTAGGTAATCTTCAATATCTTTAAATATATTGTATACTATAGATGTATAATAATTTTTTTTAACTACATTTCAATTAGGATATCGAAGCAACCAGTTGGATCTGTCTCTCTCGTTAGTAGATTTACAAATCTCTGACTAAAATTGTAAATTTTTTTATCAAAACATCAATTAAATTCTATCTATCTATATTTTTTATCATAGTATTTATTTATTATTTATTGTTTACTTCATTTTTAAGATAAACTAGGCGCTATTGTAGTCATAGTTGTAAAAAGATATTATAATATTATCTTTTTGAGGTGTATTTGTAAATTTGTTAAAATTTATTTGTGGTGTTACAATCTGAATAATCAATCCAACTTTTATTACGAGTGGTAAAAAATTATGATAAATAACGAAAATGGTCATACAAAAATCTTCGATAATAAAATTTCTTAAAATAATTGATTAAGCTTCTACTCGTTTTATCCTCAAAATTACTTGAATAAGTTTTTAGTCTTAAATATTTAATAATTTAATTGAATTTAAATTTATTTAAAATATACTTACTATCTGGAATACTAAGATCATTTTGTATACTATGATAGGCTTAAAATATAGAAATATATATTAGATTTTTATTAAATCTGTTAATATATTTTTTTAAAAAAAAAGTTAATAATAATTACCTTCTTGTTCTTCTACATAATTAAAGAATAATAAATTAATTAAAAATTATGACAGTATTTACTTTAAAAATATATTCAAAATTAATATTTACGGTAATTTACCTTCAGAAGCATTTTTTGGTTCTGGTAAATCTTCAAAAATATGTACTTTACTAAGATTTCTGATTGAAGAATTTATAGAACTATAATTTGTACTAAAATCTGCGTTTAATTGTGAATTATAAATATATGTATTACGCTCTTCAATTTCATTAAAATTATATGATTTTTTTAATTGATAAATTTTATCACAAAGAGCATAAATATCAGGTCTTTTTGACGAAATAGCATCCCAACATTGTTCCATTAATATTTTATATTCTAAAGGAGTTCCTGGTACTATTTTTGGTCTCATTCCATTTACTATATTCATTGCAAGGTAATAATCATGATTAAAATTAGCAAAAGGTGGTTGTCCAGATGAAATTTCCCACATAAGCATACCAATACTATAAATATCAGATGCGAATGTAGTTTCTTTTTTAACAATAACTTCGGGCGCTATATAAGGAAGATTACCATATATACTATTTAATGGTTTATCAACAGGCCCGCAAAACCCAAAATCACCAATATTCCAAAAATTAATATGTTGATAACATAATATATTTTTAGAATGTAAATCTCTATGGATTGCATTTTCATTATGAATAACACTCAATGCATTTACTATACTATTAATAATTTCAAATCTTTTCTCCCATGTAAGTTTACTATGATGTTGTTGTAAATATTTTCTTAAATCCATATCCATTAAGTATACTACAAGCATATAACTTTTATCTGATGGATCTTGTGTTAAGCCAAAACATCCTACTATTTCATTCCATTTATTGCTTATAGCTAAATGAGATTTAGCCTAAAAAAAATCGAAAGTTATTTTATTATTTTTATAAGGGAAACCGCTATTCATCACAATAGGGTGATATGTAACAATTAGTTATTATGACAAATAGTATTTTTGCAAATAAATTTTTGTCACTGATGAAACAAATGAAACACACCCCTACAATAACCATAGTTATATAGTGATGAAATATTATGGTTATTTTTTCTTTATATATGAATTGATAATAATATATACCTCTTCAAGCCAACTCCTATTAGCTCTTTCAACATTTTCCAGCCTTTTAAGTATTACCTTACACCTTCCATTCCTTTTTAATCGTTTTTCTTTAGAATTCCACTCTTCATAACTTCCATTAATCCAATCTGCCGTGTAAATTTCAGAAAAACCACCTTTAGTTTTATATTTAATATTTTGTAAATTATTGTACGGAATCCATTCCACTATCTTATCTGGTCTAAGAGTTTCCATTTGACATTTTTGTATTAAATTATCAATATCATTATTTCCAGATGTCCAATTTGAAAAATTTGCTTTTAAATAATTTCGAATACAGTGTTCACAATAGAATGTTGCTAAACATTTATCTTGACAATTTTCACAAACTCTTTTCGTCCCTTCACTATTAAGAATTTTATCATGATCATAACTTTTATTTAAATATTTAATCGCTTCTGATTTTTCATCATTTGTAATAGATTCATCAGCAAAGATGGTTTGTTTTCTAAATTTGAATATTTTGTGTATGTCATCATGAATAACGAAATCTGTTAAATTTGACGCTCTAAGAATGGCTGCAGAAACTAAGCTACATCGGATAGCAACCATAATGTAATTTTAAATATTTCATAGGACTTTGTAAATATTTTTATATTTATAAAAATGTATTACAAATCTTGGAAATTTGTGTGTTTTACGAATTTAGTAATTCCATAAAGAATAGAATGTATGGAAGTTTATCTCATAGCACAAAAAAAAAACAAATATAAAAATTTTCCTTAAATATTTCCTTTTTTAGTTTCTCTAGAAAATTCTGTTAAAAGGAAGTTGATTTCCGGTTGTTGATTGTTCAGTTTCTCATTTCTGAAATATGTATATGGAATTCGTAATTACGTAATTATGGATTTTAAGATTCTAGCATCCAAAATACCATTTAAAGGTTTTCTTATGATCCAATAATGATTGACAATTATTGTTATTTCATTTTATTTTATGAAAATAATTTATAATTTTACGTTGATGTAGAAAGGAATTCCAAGAATTTTTATTTAATTAAGTTTAGAGTCATGATTTCCGTAAGAATTTAAAATTTATTTCAAATCATATTTGTTGCGGCGCAGCAATTTCTTTATTTTTAAAACATTTTTTACATTAATTTTATATATTTGACAATAAATCTTAATATGTTTTCACATTATATTAGTGAGATTTATAAATTTATGTTTCTCATTTCTTATATTTTTTTCTGCATTAATGACTATAATTCGCGTGACGATAAATTATAAATATGACAGGACGTATGTAAATTGTGAATTTTTTTGTCAATCACGACTGATTTTTTATTTTTTATTATTAAAAAAAATTTATTTGTAGTAACAGGAACAGGAAGAAATTCAGAAAAACTTTATTGGAACAAGATTCGGAAGAATCCGTGAATAAATTAAATAAACTTATATAAAATTTAAATATATATTTCTTTAAGGAGGTGGCGAAGTTATATTGTGTTAGGAAAATTAGCATATAAGTCATAATGAGCCCCATTTTAGGATATTATTTAAGATATTTCTTGAAGTGTTATTTCATTTGCACAAATAAACTTAGTAAGAAATTATTCCGTAATTATAATTTGGATAAAATAAAAAACCGTTGGCCGAAAAATTTATCTATATACTGTAGTTGAAGATGAATTTCGAAGTCATAGAAATAATAGAATGAAATTTCCATATAATATTTCTAAAGAATAAATTTTTATTTTTCCATAAACCGAAAACATCGTTAAAATATTTTTCATGTGAAATAATTCCTATAGAACAATGGGTTAATTTTGAACATACATACATACATATTTGTTAGTAATTCTGTGATTAAACGCAATAATGCATGGTCGACGAGGTCCTAAAGAAATATGAAACAAAAGATGCGGTGTATACGTAAATAAATTTTTTTTTACCAAATATTTTGGTACACTGTAAATGTGTAAATGGAAATGAAGGAATGACGTTATAATAACTCCGTGGCTGTACTGTTACACGAAACTGACACTACTTATATGGAGTTCTAATTAATCATACAGCCCTTTTAAGGAAAGGAATTGCAAATTTAATCTTATATCTGCACATCATAGAAACTACCTAAACAATTTGATCATTTATCTAGAACTCCTTGAAATGGACGTTGAATATTTTTTATTTTAATACTCCGGTTCTGTGCAGAAAATTAGAGAAAGTTAGAGAACGTCACATAAGCACGTGCTGGGACTTCAGCTAATCAATAAACAATACAACGTTATGCGTACAAACTCATACAAAGAACTCAGTGGCTAAACTCTTAATGTTATTGAAGGAGATTTTTCTCCTTATTGGCGGGGTCAGTTGATAAGCTCCTTAATCGGAGTCGGAGTTTATGCGTATATGGTAATAAAAAAAATCTTATAAATATAACGTTAAATCATATTTTTCTTCGAAAAAAATTCTGAAACAAATTTTTTTTTTAAAAAAAAGAGTATTAACTATGGCACCAAATACTTTAGCATCCGATAATTCTGATGGAATTTTCGACGAACTTCCACCTGATTTTATCATTTCTAAAGATAATTCTCATATTATATTTAATAAAGAAATTGTAAAATCAAGTAATGATAATCGTTCTTATAGAATAATTCGTTTAAGTAATGGAATGGAAGCTTTAATTATTCATGATGCTGAAGCTGATAAGGCTGCTGCATCCATGGATGTCAATGTTGGTTCTTATTCTGATCCGGTATTGTAACATTGTGAAGATACACTAAGCTTTTTGAGTCTTAGCATTTAATGATTAACAAACCTTGTGTAAATTTTAGGATAACCTTTTGGGTCTAGCTCATTATTGCGAACATTTGTTGTTTTTGGTAATTATTTAAATGTGGCGTAATAGTACCAATTAAAATTTTCACTAGTTCTAATATAATATTTTTTTTACAGGGCACGAAAAAGGTATAACTGTCGTCTATCGAAACATTAATATCCCGTGACCATAATTTTGCGCCATGTCTTACTAATTTTTTTTTTCAATCTTTAGTATCCTAAAGAAAATGACTATTCCGAGGTATTCTTAATATATTTTTTTAATTTGCTTTGTTTCTTAGGATTTCTTTTTATCGATAAAATATATTAATTCTATTTTATTTATAGTTTTTGAATAAACATAATGGATCGAGTAACGCGTACACTAATACTGAAAATACAAATTATTATTTTGAAGTTGGACATGAATATTTAGAACCCGCACTAGATAGATTTGCACAATTTTTTATTTGCCCATTATTTAATTCTGATTGTACTGATAGAGAATTAAATGCAGTTGATTCTGGTATGATTAAAAATTTCAATATATTAATTATATTATATGAATTATTTAATTTTCTAATTATGTATAAATATATATATTTGAATAGAGTATAAAGGATATCTTCAAAATGATGGTTGGAGATTAAATCAATTACAAAGATTCAATTCCAATCCAAAACATCCTTTGTCAAGATTTTCTGTTGGAAATTTAGAAACATTAAAAGAAATACCTACAAAAGAAGGTATTGATACTAGAGAAGAATTAATTAAATGGTACGAAAAACATTATTCTGCTAATATTATGAAATTAAGTATTTTAGGAAGTGGTATGTAAAAATTTTTTTTTTTTGCTCGTCTTTTTTACTTTAAAGAATATTTTTTTTTCTAAAAAACTTTTACTAAAAAAATTAGATCCTTTGGATAAATTAACTGAATGGGTTGTTGAAAAGTTTTCTGATGTTAAAAATAAAGATATCGAACCATTCAAACCCCATGAAAAGCCATTAAGAAAAGATATAGAATTATCAGTACGTATAGTAAATAAACAAAAATAATTATTTGATTTTTTTAAAAAAAAAAAATTTATTTAACATAAATCTCTTCCTTTTTTTTTAAAAGAAACAAATTTTAGCTAAACCTGTTAAAGATAATCATAGTTTAGAAATTTATATTCCTATACCAAATCAAAGAGAAGATTATAAAGCAAAGGTAATATATATAATCAATCTATTAATTTTTTATTATTATTTAATAATAATTCTTTTTTGAAAAAATATAAGGCTGCATGCTATGCTAGTCATTTAATTGGCCATGAAGGTGTCGGATCCGTTTGTTCTTTACTAAAAAAGAAAGGTAAAGAAAAAAATAAAAATATATACGTGTGTTTTTTTTTTAAAAAAAAAATCGAATTTAAATTCTGTAATTTAATTTCGATAGGATGGATTACCTCTATTTATGTCGGACCAAGTGAAGTTAGTGCTGATTTTCATTTATTTATGATAAATATAGATTTAACTGAGGATGGTTTAGGTATTTTATCGCGTTAAATTATATAGTTTTTTACAACATAACATTGATTTAATTATTATTTTATTATCTTTTAATAAAAAAAGATCATTATGAAGATGTTTTGGAAATTGTTTTTCAATATATTGAAATGCTTAGAAGAGAAGGACCACAAGAATGGATATTTAATGAAGTAAGAAATTGTTTCGAAGTAAATCAAATTTGTTAATTTTTTTTTTTTTAGAAAAATGGATATTAAAAATGATTTTTTTTTTCGTGACGAAAAAAGATTAAATCATTAAACGAAATAACATGGCGATTTTTGGAAAAATCATGGGAATCATCATATACGTGTTCACTGTCAAACAGATTACATCGACAATATCCGCATGACGAAATATTAAGTGATCCATATATTGGTTATGAATATAATCCAAAAATAATTACTGAATTACTTGACTGTCTAAGAATCGAAAACTGTGTTGTTAGTCTTTCGAGTAGATTATTAAGTGATTTCGATAAGAAAGAGAAATGGTTTAATGCCGAATATAGATATGAACCTATCAATGAAAATTTAATTAAGGTAGGTGAATTTTTTTATTACGTGACATACGATTTCAACATTTCAGTATAATTTTTTTAATAATTTTAATTATAATTAGAAACTTGAAAATCCGGTTATTCATCCTGATCTCAAACTTTGTGTTCCAAACGAATTTATTCCTACTAATTTTACTGTTAATAAATTAGAGAACGTAACAGTGAGTATTTTTTTTTTTTCTTGGTAATTTTTTTTTAATAGGAATATAAATATTCTTTTTTTTTTTTAGCCAAAAACGCGTCCAGATATAATTAGTGATAACGATTTTCATCGTGTTTGGTATAAAAAAGATGATAAATGGTGGATTCCTAAAGTGAAAATTGTATTTGTATTTAAAAGGTATGTAAACATGGTTTTATTGTTGTCACTGAAATTTATTAATTTGTTTTTGTATTAATTTTTTTTTATAAAAAAAAAAATTATGTATATTTGACAGTCCATTGATCAGACTTACACCGTTCAATTTGGTTAAAACTGTATTATATTATCATTTATTTGATGATGCATTTGCAGAAGAAGCGTATGATGCATCACTTGCAGGATTAAGTTATTCAATGTATGCAGTAGAAGATAACATATCTATTAATGTATCAGGATATAACGATAAAGCGGCAAAATTATTGGAATTAATTGTTAATAGAATGAAAAATTTTATAATTAATCCTGAAAGATTTAAAGTATTAAAAGAAAGATTAAAGAGATATTATAATAATAGAAGATTATATTCACCAAATACATTAGCATCAATATATGATATGCAATTATTTAGTGAAATATATTATTCAACAGAAGAAAGTTTATCAGCATTAGAAGAAATTAATATGGAAGATGTACAATCATTTTATCCTGAATTATTTAAACAATTTTTTATTGAAACTCAAGTATTTGGTAATATGGAAAAAGATGAAGTAATGAATATGGTAAAAATGGTTGAAGATTTATTTAAACCGAAAATATTAGAAAAATCTAGAATTCAAAGAAGTAGAAATGTTAGATTACCTAAAGGTAAAAGATACGTTTATAAAAGGGATGTTTACGATAAAGATGAATTAAATAGTGCAATAGAATATTATTTACAATGTGGTGATAATAAGGATAAGTACGTTAGAAATAGATTACAAATTATTTCTCAAGTATTACAAGAATCTACTTTTGATCATTTAAGAACCAAAGAACAATTAGGTAAGTAAATAAAATAATAAAACATGTTAAAAGAAATATTTTTTTTATTTAAAAACTGGACTAAAATATATATATATTTCTTTTTATTTAGGATATTCTGTGTATAGCTATGTAAGTAGTTCTGTAGGAGAAATAGGGTTGATAATTAATTTACAAAGTGAAAGGGATTCTGTTTATTTAGAAAATAGAGTCGAAGCATTTTTAATTAAAGCTCAGGTAAGTTTATATTTTATCTTAGAAAATTTTGTTATTTTTTTTAAAAGATTAACTTCAATAATAACTAAAATATATAATTATATAATAGTCAATCATTGAAGAAATGTCAGAAGAAGAATATCAAAAACAAAAAAAATCATTAATCGATAGCCTTTTAGAAAAAGAAAAGAATATGTGGCATGAAGCATATAAATATTCTGGTCAAATTAGTAGTGAATATTGTGATTTTTATAAACGTAAGTAACTGAATAATTATAATTATAAATTATTTTCGATTTATTATAATAATTAATGACATTTTTGTTATTGCAGATATTGAGGATTCTGAGAATATTAAAACAATTACTAAAGATGATATATTGGAATTTTATAAAATACATATTAATCCAAAATCACCAAAGATTAAAAAATTATCAATACATGTAAGATCTTTAAAATGTACTGATAATATACCCGAAGTTAAATCAACATTAACTGATTCTAATGAAACGAAAGTAAAAGATCATGAAAATGATAAGAGTAAACAAGAAGAAAATGAATTTGCAAGATTAGAAAGATCAAAACCAGAAAATTATATATTATCCGAAGATAATATTAGAATTGATAATATTACTGATTTTAAGAATAGGATGTGTTTTGGACCTACTGCTACTCCTGTCGTACCTTTAAATACTTTTTATGCTGAAGAAATGTTTAATTAAAATAGATTAAATATAATTTTTCTAGACGTGTTTAAGATTATATTCATTTTATTTATTTATTTCATTTTATTTACTCAAATTTAGATTTTGATTCATAAATAAAATTTATTTTATATATTTAGATTTTTATTTGTTTAATTTATAAATAAAGTTTTTGATACTGCGCTTTTTTCCGTCATTTATTAATGTAAAGTGATACTGATTATCGTGATTCATCATTATTATATTTTAGGTTTTTATATAATTATACCAAAATATTTGAATAAATTTTTTGTTACTTTCTTTACTAGTGGACAACGAAGTTCAATTTAAAACGGTTGCTAAAACCGGTTGATGTGAGTAATTCTAGCCAGAATTATGATCCTTGCCAGAATCATGAAAATTTCCAAATAAGGAAATTAGATATATCGACGAAATTCGGGCCAAATTCATAGTGCTGGCTCGAAAATTACGAAAATTTTCTAGATTTATTATGTTTCAATAATTTATCATAATTTTTATAATCTCAATAATTTATCAATAATTATCTAGTTATCATAATTTCTCGTAATTTCGGTGATTTCTCAATAATTATCATATTTTCTCATAATAATTTTAATAATTTCTCATTTTCTCATAATAATTTCTCTCATAATAATTTCTCATGTTTTCTCATAATAATTTCTCATGTTTTCTCATCATAATTTCCCATGTCATATTTTCTCATAATGTCTCATAATAAACATATTATTTTTAATTATGGCTAGTATTACACTGGAAAATTTCATAATTCGAATGCGCAAATCGGTTGCAAACGGTTTGTGTAAAACCGGTTTAAAACGGGTTGGACCCGATTCGATTCGTTTAAACCTGGTTTGCAAAAAACATTAACCTCTAGTTCACGACCTTAATATAATTCATTATATATAAACTTTGCACTTGACAAACTTTCTGATGATTCTTGGGAAATAAAACCTTTTGTTTTATAAATATGATTCATGTATAAAGGTTAAATCGGTTAAATTTACTTTTTTTTTGTAGATTATTTATATAAGTTATTTTGTTTCATAATGACACTTCAATCATTAAAAAGTAACGTATACAGTAACTACGAATTATAATATAATTTTCTTATACAATAATCGTAATACATAACTTTCTGAAATAATTGGATGGATTTTGTGCTTAAATAACATTAATTAATTTCAAGTTCGTAGGAAAATTTTCTATAAAACCGTAATAGTTGTCATGATCAATCGCTCAATCGCGCCCTAATTTGCCTCCCATCCTACTTTGCGTTTGCAAATTTTAATTTTACCAAACTTAATAGAAATAATACGACGTACATTAGTAATGAATTAATAGCGTGCGTGAGCGCGTCGCATTAATATTTTAAAATCTATATTTTATTATTTATTTTAACTTATGATGAATAAAGGATATTTTATCTCCAATTCTCTTATATACTCAGTGATGCAAGTGATCCAAATGAGCTCAATGACAGGTCATGTGTCATTTGGGTCATTTTGATGTTAACACACAGTCATTTAAAATCATAAATTTAAAATAATGAATTATAAAGGTCATTTTCCATCACTGCGGCGTTCATTGTAAAAAAAAGTATGATCGCTTTTTCCGCAATTGACAAATTTTTCCTAAATAATGTCAAAATATTAAAACAATAGAATTTGTAACCTCCAAGGTCGATGTTTTTCTCCCTATTTAAGTAATTCTTTAACTTTCCTTTTATTCACTCAATATTAAATTAGACCCTACTATACTACTACTGGTCTGTAACAATTTGACTTCCGTAATTTAGAAATTCAATGTACTGTATACTTGACTCAATGACTCGCGTAATTTAGAAATTTAATCACATGATTGACTACTTTCATTGATTTATTTTCTTTTGCAAAAATTTTATGAAACAAATTCCGGAGTTTAATAATTATTTACAACTTTTATTGAAAAGTTCAAAAAAATTTTTTTTTTAAATTTTATCGCATTATGGCTACAATAAAAAAAGAATTGGTTCATGCTATACTTAATAGAGCATATGGATTAAATAAAGATTTTAATAATCAAAATAATTTAGAAGAACAATGTGAATTTTTAAAACAAACAGTTCTTGCTGAAAAATCCCTTACAAAAGGTGAAAAATCATATGCAATAAAGTTAATTAATGAAGATTTTGATTATTATAAAATTATTTATAATAAAGAAACAAAAAGAATTTGTAAAGATTGTCAAGTTGAATGTTTAGCTACATTATACTACTGTGAAAATTGTGTTCGAAATTATTTAAAAACAAAAATTTCAAATTGGACATCTGGAAATAATGATATTGATAATTTAATACAAAAATGTCAAATGGAAACTCTTAAATCAGATGGAATAGTAGAATGGATCCCGTACAATAATTTACAAAATATAAAATATAAACTAAAGGCGGTTTCTCTGAGATTTACACGGCAGATTGGATCAATGGAAGTTATGTGAAATGGGATAATAAAGAAAAACGATTAAAAAGAATTGGAGGTCAAAAATGTAATTAGAAAATGTTGAAAGCGTTTGTTTGAGGAGGTATGTGATTTAAAAAGCATAAGTTATTTATAAAAATTATTTATAATAAAATCTTAATTTTTATAGGGTAAATCTCATTTAACTATAAGTAACAAATATGGACAAATAGTACTATGTTATGGAATAACACAAGATCCATCAGATGGAATTTATATGCTTGTAATGATTAAAATGCATGAAAATTTAAGAGAATATTTACAACAAAATCATAGTAAGCTTACATGGAAAGATAGAATTAAAATTATTTATGATATAATTCCCCTAGTTCGTATTATTTATAAAGAGAATGCAATTCATAGAGATTTGTATTCTGGAAATATTTTATTTCATCAACTAAATCAAATTTTTTACATTAGTGATCTTGGAATTTGCGGACCAGCTAATAAATCATTAAATAGTGTATATGAAAACCTTCCTTATATAGCTCCTGAAGTTATTGCTAAAAAGGAATATTCTTTTGCTTCTGATTTTCATAATATTGGCATGCTTATGTGGGAAATTTAATCTGGACAACCACCTTTTACTAGTAAACATAATTATGAATCTTGCAATAAAAATAGTAAATGGAATGAGACCAAGAACAATACCAGGAACTCCTTTAGAGTATAAAGAATTAATGGAATAATGTTGGGATGCTGATCCAACAAAAAGACCTAATATTGATGATAAAATAAGAGATATTAATAAGTCATATTTACAAAATGAAAATGAACCACCTACAATTCTTAATAATTCTCAATTCGGTACAAATTTTAGCATGAGTAATAAATCTATAAATTCATTTTTTGAAAATTTTAGTAGCAGAATTTATAATTTTGAAGGTTTATCTGAAGCAAGAAATGCAACAAAAGGTTAATTAACTTTATTATAATATAACTCATTTTATTTTTTTCAAAAAATGGAACAAGAAGGTAATTAAAAAAATTTTGAATATTGAAAATTATATTTGATAATTTTACTACCTATATATTTATATCAATTCTATTTTTATGGCTTATAACTTGGCGTCGATTCTACTTTTTTAACTTACCATATTAGAGAATATGACCTTGATACAGAATAATAGAACTGAACATTGATAAGATTTAAGAATAAGTGACGCTGTGAATCAGTACTTAAGTTAATATTTACTAATTTTTTTATATCATTATTTTAGATTGGATGAGCCTTAATTATTTATTAAATTAAAGGAACATTATTATAGTTGTGGTATCGATTATGTTATTTAGAATTATTTAAACACTAAGAATGAAGTTCCTTAGTTTGTAATTTGAATAATTTATTTACATTGAATAAATTTAAATAATTTTTATTTACAATTTTAAAGTAAAATTGATTTAATCCTGTATTTTTTTATCTGGTTTATATTTTATATTATCGCTGTACAGTAATTTAATTTGTTCAAATTTCCATAAATTCATAAATTTTAAAGATATTTTTAATTATTTAATGCAATAAAGATAAAACTTTTGACGATATGAAAATAATTATAATGGAATATTACGTTCTTGATATAATTGAAAATAAAATTTTCTTTAGATAGATCAAAAATTTGTTAATCAGCGTGTAACTATAAAATGATTTTTTTTTTTGTAATTAACATGATTCACTTTATTGCTTGCTGCAAATTTTACTTAAATTCAAAAACATTGTTCAATCTTTAATTTTTATTGTTTATTATTATTATGACAATGTAGAATTCTAAACAGATAATTGACTACAAAACTTTAAATATCGGATAAATTCAGGAAATTTTACGTTGACCAAGAAAAAAATTTTCCCGTCTTCTTGACGTCAATTTAATATAAATAATTTAAAGTTTTTCGATGCCAATTCCTGATATACAGTATCATCGCGAGACCTGCTATTAAAAAAATCTTATACCACGTGAGTATAATCTGTAACGAACGAACTTTTCTTGCATTTTCTAAACCTGATAACTGATAATACATGATAGTAACAAAAAACTTCATCCAGGTGTAGAGTATATAATTTTATTAAGTTATATCAAAAAAAAAATAGGTTCGCGTTTAAATCAACATTAAAATCACGTGATAGAAAATGAAATTTTCGAAATTGTCAAGTTTAATTACAAAGAATAAAATTTACAATAAAAAAAAACTTTTTTTGTTATGATCTAATTTTGAATACAAGCTAAATACATATCATTTGTTTTTAATATAAACCATTTCAGCATATCTCGTGAAATATAAAATAAAATGTTGAAAACAACTAATTTTATAAAGTTTTTCTTACCTCACACGAGAATCGATACCTTGTTCATCGGTTAATTTCTTGAATGTGCAGGATCACATTTAGTGAAATTAATAGCAATAACACCAAAGTATCTAATCTTTTTTTTCAAATCACTATCGAAAATAAAATATCTCTGCTAAATTTCATATTTAATCGTATTCGTACTAAAAGTATAAAGAAAAACCACATTCTTTAAAAACGGGTTTAGCGCTTTAAAAAAAATATATATTTACCAAAATTCATTCATAAAACTTACCACAAGGATTTCAAAGAAAAAATAATTCTAAAAAAAAGAAAATTATATTTTTTTTTCGTTCGTGTCTTGTTATTATCAGAATTTTTTAATTAATACGGTTTATATTATCGTTATTAACATTTTACATTTTTGAATACACAGTAAATTATCTTTATTCATTAAACGTAGTAGTAAAAATTTTTTTTTTGTATTTGAAATAATTTAGTAAATAATGAAAAAAAACGATTTTTCAATTAAAAGGAGACAGAAAGTTTACAGTAATTATTTGTGGCGCAGTAAATTTATTTTATACCCGCGTTTTTTTTCATTACATTACATACCATTACATACGCTGATTGTCCAAATGACCGTTTTTTATTTTTATAAAATTCTTGTGTACAAAGTTATTATTATAAATTGTATTCATTGGCGTTTTAAAATTTGATTGTATGAAATTTCAAAGCCTCCATTTTTTCATACTGTACTCAACGCACAATACTTCGCCCCATATTGTGACTAATTTATGAAATTACTTAATTTGTTAAAGTTAATACATGACTATCGTGACTATCAATTTACTAAAAAGTGTATTGTTAAATATCACCGCAGATGATTGTCATTGCACCAGCATTAGTGTGAATAGTTAAAAATTTTATTGAAACTCTGCCAAAAATTCCACTCTAATGCTGGTACATAATCATCTGCGATGATATTTAACAATAAACCGCTTTTTTTTTTTTTTTTTTTTTTCTTCTTTGGTCCCATTCGTTCAATCCTATCCCTTTAACGTTAAACGTTTTTAATTTAAAAGAAATATTGGAATGGGTAAACTTAAATTTTAAAATAATGTGATTAACGTAAAATTGATTACCGCAATAATCATATGATACCAGTCTAACCAAAGATGGGTTTTTTTTTTTTTTTTTTTTTTGCGCCTCAACTCGACAAACAATTCTATGATATTACCATTCTTTATATAAAAGTTAAAAATAATTTTTCTCGGAAAAAGGAAAATTACTAATAAAAGATATTATTTAGTATGATAGCTATGAATCTTCCTTTTACATAAAAATGATTTGATTCTACTCTATGATGATTACCTAAAATTTGAAAATTCGATAATCACAAAATATTAATACGAACTTCAAATAAAAAATTTTCGAAAATTTTTATATAAAAACCTTTACTTCCCCCCTTTCAAAAAAATTCTTCAGTTCGATCTGAATTAAAATAAAAGATCTAACAAAGAAATGAAGTTCTCAACTCTTGCTTGTTTAACAGTTTTGGGAGTTTCGGCTCTTAGAGGTGAATATTAAATATAAAAAATATTATTAAATAATATCCGTTTTTACTAATTACTTTTTTCTTTTATATGCACAATATAGTTGATACTGCCCCTATTGCTGAATCAAATTCTAATGTTGAATTGAATAATAAACGNGATNNAACTCCTTCTCAATATTATTATGATGATGATAAAAAAAAGGAATATNATTACTACGATTACGATCACAAAAAAGATGACGACAAGAAAAAGAAAGAATATGGCTATGGCTACGATTACAAGAAAGAGGAAAAGAAAGATGATAAAAA
>QKYT01000704.1:48512-59437 GCA_003550305.1 Glomus cerebriforme
TTTCTGTTTTTAGCTTTTTCCTCATTTCTTCTATCAAATTTTCATTCTCAATGATTTCATTAGCCTTCATCAAATAGTTTTAGTTGTTGACTTCTTCTTGTTACATGGATTTTATATTTGTATTATTCTCAGATTCTTTTTGTCTTTACTGTTTAAAATGTCTAATATAGTCACTGCACCTTTTATTTTTTCTGCTTTATCCAAATTTTCTGTTAATAAAATTACTTCTTTTCTTATTATGACGACTAAACATTGCATAATCCTTTAAACTTTAAATATATATATATATATATATATTGCTATATCCATTGTTTATCTTCTTTTTAGGAAAAGCAGGTTTCATGTTTTAGTGTTTTACAGTCATTCTTTTGGTGTTTCAACTGGTTACTTGTATTACTTTAGGCNGTTTNTTAATAGATGGTATNTTTAGAGTCANTGAATTTTTTGAAAATGAAATAAATGAAGAGGGAATTCTAATCTAAACCAAACCGCAGATAGGAGAGATACTCAACTATCTAACCGGTCTTTCCTTGCCTGATACGAAGAAGACTTCTATATACAGTATAAGGAAGAGAAAAGGAAGTTTAAAGGAATTTAAAAAAAAAATCAAACCAGCTAGATAGGAAACTACCTGCTGGACCTTCCTTGCCTGATACGAGGAAGACCTCTATATACAGTATAAGGAAAGATAAAAGAAGGAGTTTAAAGGAATAGTTTATTTTTAAGAGGTTTTAGAGAAAAAATGAAATTATAGAGAGAAAAGAGTAAAGGGAAAATTCAATGAATCTAGTTTTTAAATTTAGAGATTAAAAAATGGTAGGTATATATATATATATTTTTTATTATTTTTTACCTTTTGTAAAATTTACAAATGATGTGTCAAGACAATTAATTATGTATTTTTATTATTAATTATGCAATGTACTACTTAATTTAGATTATTTGTTCATTTTTTATTGCCAAATTTATAATCGTGGGCTAATGGGCTAGCCAAGTAAAGTATATTGGTACATATGAGACATATGAGCGTTGTGTATTAGTATATAATTATGTAATATTAGAAGATACTAGATTTTATGAATCACATGTCATGCGAAATATCAGAACCAGTCATAACAGATAATGAAATTTTATTAAGAGAGTACCATTGATCATGTGAATACAAGTTTATATTACTACACATTTTTTTTAAAGTCATTTAAATATTGGTCCCTATTTATTTTAGAATTTAAAATAACTATTTGACATTTTTATTCAAAAATCTATGTTCTTTTAAGAAATTTATGAATATTTTGCATAATATTTTCATATTTATAAAAAAAAATAAATAAAAAAAAATAATTTACCGATTACAAAATCTTTCTAACTATAAAAGTCAAAATCCTGTTTGATAATAAAAAAAGGATTAGATGATTATAAGTGATGCTTACATATTTATGAAGCAATTTATATAGATAATATAAATCATCCTTTAGTAATGATATAGAAGCATAATGTAACTTAGCTATTTGCTTTCATTAATAAGTTTAAGTTATTAACAAGTGTGACAATTTTATTAACACTTCTCAAAAAATATAATCAAAGAAAAAATGATTGTTTTTTGAAAAATAAGTAGAATAGAAAAATATGACATATATTTTACAAATGCAAATATTTCTGCTAACAAATAAGCCAAATTCAACGCCTCACTTTGTGATTTTTTTACATGATGGAAGTTATATTTGCACTTGCTTGATGATTTTTAACCGGTGATTAGTGTGCAGACATTTTTTCCAGGTTATGAATTATGATTCATAGCCAACAAGCAAAATTTAGTATCTCTCTAATTAAAAGACGATGGTTTAAACTTTGAAGTTACAAATAATCATGAAATCAATCATCATGAAATCAATCACAATGATTTTAATTCACAAGAACAAGCATTTATGGATATAAATGGAGAACTTTCTTTAATGCATTCATTAACGATATTAAAGCACACTTCGAGAAGACTTAAATGATATCACAAATGATATTAACATGAAAATTGAAACGCGTCATTTGTATGGTAATTTATTCGGAATTGGGCGTAAAATCGCCCAAATTGCTACTGAAAAACGCCGATTTGATATTTTAGAAATTCTTAACCAAGTTCTGGAAGAATTATGTGATGATACAAATGAAATTATTAATGAATCAAATAAAGTTCTCAATCCTCATATAGTTAAATCAAAAGGAAGACCACGAAATACCCGATTTAAAAGTTCTGTAGAAACACACAAATATTCTAACAAAAATGGAGATTCAATTATTTCCATTCAAGATAATGATGGACAAAGTAGTTCACAAATAATAGCAGATCGAAAATATGTAGTAATTGTAACATAACTAACCATAACGTTCGATGATGCACAGCACCGTGTAAATCATGTAAAAAGAATGGTCATACTTATATAAATTGCAAAGGAAAAAATGTAGCAAAAAGTGATACTTCTAATTAGAATTACTTTGAATTACTTTATCATGATATATTCAATAAAAATGCGTTAAATTCTTGAAAAACTTATTTATTGTGCCAAGTGTAATGTTCTTAATCTAAGAATCTTATGAATTGGATAAAATCTTAACTATTCGATCCGATCCGAAGAATGAAATCAAAGTCTGTCCAAAAAGAAAAAAAACATATTAGTGGCGCTCCTAAATCAAAAAAAAAAAAAGACAAAAAAAAATCCACACTACTTCTCACTTACGAATTTCAGAGCCCAAACCGAAATTATCTATTATACAATAACAAGATCCAAGCAGTTCCTAAAAGGAAAGAAAAAGGAACATTAGTAAAGTTCCTAGATAATAAAAACAAAAAAAATTACACATACTCCCTCTTACTACTTACGATTTCGAAGTCCAAGTCGAAATCTAAGAAGAAAAGTAGTCCTAATAAAAAGACGAATGTTTTCGTCGATCATGTTTTAATGCAAGTAGTACTATTATGGTGTCCAAATGGTTAATTTTATTAACCAATAAAATCCGGGGATTATTTACCACTCCGGTGGCAACTAGATAATTCCATAAAAATTACGTAAAATTTATTAATAAAAACTGAAACTTTATCATTTAAATCTTTCCCGTTAAAAAAAGAAAAAAAGAATATATGGATATATGAAATTTAACATTTTAACCGATTTTTTGTTTTGATATTATTTCCATAAAGGCATATACGGTCATTCATTTTCGACATCATTTGTTTTTTGCTCATATTCAATCCATTCTCGTTTTTCATTTTTTCATTTTTATTTTTATTTAATTTTAATTATTTTTTTGCAAATTCAGAATTTTTAAAAATTTTGTTGATTCACAAATTAGCGTAACTTTCGAAATCGGAAAGATTTACATAGGACATTAAATACAATATGAGTTTCTTAGAAAGAAAAATACGTTTTTTTTTAAGTTTTTTAATTTTACTTGTGAAAATCAATTTTACGTATTTTCACCAAGAAAATTGAATGGTTAAATAGTCTATAATTGAAAGTTTGAATTTATTACGTAACTTGTAGCATCAAAATTGTAATACAATTGTAAATCTTAATTTAAAAAGGTATACAAGCTTCATTTTTTAAACCATTTCTCTTTATATTCTTTATATTCTTTAATTCTTTTTAAAAAAATGGCTCAACTTCCCGTTGATTGTTTAAACGAGATTTTAGAATATTTAGAAGATGATAAGACTACTTTACAATCATGTTTATTAGTTAATCATCTTTGGTGTGAGATTTCATTTAGAATATTTTGGAGAAACGGTTTTAAATTTAGAATTTCAAATTTTCGTACCTTAATTGTTTGTCTTCCAAACGAGTCAAAGGAAATTTTACATAAGAATGAGATTATTATTTCAACTCCAACTTCAAAGTCACCAATGTTTAATTATGCATCATTTTGTAGAGTTCTATCACTTAACCGAGTTTATTACAAACTTGAGCAGCTTCTTAAAAATCAACAAACTATTTCGTTCCAAAATTTAAGTAATAATACGAATATAGTTACACAAGAAGTATTTAAACTCTATTTCAGTCAAATTGGTTCTTTAAAAACATTATACTCAAGTAATCATATGAATATACCTTTTGATTTTTAACCTGGAGCAAAAAATTGTTTAAAAAATCTCTCAGAATTAATTTGTGGTTCAAACATTTCATCAAAATTTTTTATCAACTATCTCAAATATGTCACAATATATTATCATTATCTATTGAACGAGTTGTTTCAAAAGGGTTGATAAACTTAATCTCTTCTCAAAAAAATTTAAAACGTTTGAGTATGATTAATATTTCAAAAAGAAATTTGAATTATATAATTCCTTCGTTAACAAATCTTGATAATTTAAGTAAATTATATATTTTTAAAATAAGTCAAATGGAATTTATCACTAAATTTATAAATTTACAAGAACTTGAAATAGTTTTTATCGGAAAAAGATTTTGAAAATTTTGAAAGATTACAACATACCATTTTTCCATTATTACAAATTTTAATTATAAAAAATTATCTTCAAAATTATGAATTATTAACAAAATTCCTTGAAAATAACGGAAAAAATTTAAGAGAATTATTTGTAAATTGTTATGTTAATTATAGTGATAATACATTAAATTTAGCTATAGCTGTATTTTGTCCAAATCTTAGAAAATTATCTGTTGGTTTTAAAAATGGTGAATTAGAAACATTGAAAATAGTTTTTAATAGTTGTCATTATTTAGAAAGTATTAAAATTTGGTGTGGTGGTGAATTTTTGAGTGATAAAGAGGCTTTGGAGGCATGTGTAAATTATTCACAAAAAAATTTTTATGAAATAATATTATTTTATCAACATTATGAACAATCAGAATTACTTCCAGAAGAACTAGAGTCTTTTTTTATAAGATGGATTTAATTATCAGTTTTCCTTCGGTTAATGATGATAGATTGGTACAAATTATATCAATGGTAGTACATTCAGCATTTTTACTGTATGTAATAGATTCATATGTTTGACTTATAAAATATCAATAAAATTTCATTAGTTATAAAATTATATAATAAATCTAGTGACTTCTAATATTACATAATTACAGTATATATAATACGCGTATTATGACTCATATGTACCATTATACTTTACTTGGCAAATAAATCTAAATTAATTAGTACACTGCATAATCAATAATAAAAATACATAATAAGTTCTCATGACACATCCTTTGTAAATTTTACAAAAGGTAAAAATTTTCCCTTTAAACTCTTTTCTCTCTATAATTTTATTTTCTCTCTATAATCCTTAAAAATAAACTACTCCTTTAAACTCCTTCTTTTAACTTTCCTTATACTGTATATAGAGGTCTTCCTCGTATCAGGCAAGGAAGGTCCAGCAGGTAGTATTTCCTATCTAGCTGGTTTGTTTTTTTTTAAATTCCTTTAAACTTCCTCTTCTCTTCCTTATACTGTATATGAAGTCTTCTTCATATCAGGCAAGGAAAGACCGGTCAGATAGTTGAGTATTTCCTATCTGCGGTTTGGTTTAGATTAGAAGTTCTTTTACTTTCATCCCTAGTATTTTATCATAACATGGAGGTAGTACTCTAGTACCGTAATGATATGTAAAGAAAATGATATGTAAAGAGAACAAAAGAACAGCAAAAGGAAGTCAATCAAAACGATATACAGATCTAGAAGATAAGTTACGAAGTTTTGTCTATATTTCCAGTGAGAAAGAGACTAAAGATATAAAAAAAAGAAATTGAAATAAATTGAACATAAAATATGGAGAAGAAGCAGCAACCAACCTAAAAGAATTTAATGATAACGAAAGAACCACAATAACAGAAGAATGATGCAAAATAAATGAGAAAACAAAAAATTAACATGTTTCCTTAAAGACGAAATAAAAAATGGAGTTTCATGGATTAAGGATAGAGAAAAACAAAATAGTAATAAAATAATTCAAAACAGAAATTAAGACAAAATTATAATGAAAAGAGGGAATAATAGAGTGAAAAAAGAATCAGAAGAATTATTCACAATGACCAATTTGTTTGCTGTTGTAATCTCAAGACAATTGCTATGGATTTTCCATCAAACACATCGATATTATATATTGGAGATCATGTAACGTACGACTTCAACTAATAACGGACAATTCTAATTGGAAAATTATTTATTAATGTGTATATTAGTCACTAGGAAATGCCAGAAAGGAAGATATTATACAGAAGGAATGTATATTTGTGGGGGAGAACAAAATACTGTAAAAGCACATGTAGATGATATAATGACTGAAATTTGGCATTAATAGAAAATATTGTTGAAGATGCATGAAAATAAGATTAAAAACAACAACAAAAGAAGAATAATAGAGAACATTAAATAATGTTGTCTGGGAATGCTAATCGTGTAGGATAAATTAATAAGCAATATATGAATAAAAATAAATAAAATTAATGATTTATTTAGAATAGATTAAAATATAGGAAAATATATAACTAGAAATAGATTTAATACTGATATTACTAAAGATTATAAAATTTTATTTGAATTTTTAAATAATTAATAAAGATTTAATTCACTCCAAATATTTAATTTATTATAAATCTTGACATATACATTTATTTTTAAATATGTGTATTCATTTAGGAAATTAATTATTAAATATTATACAAATCATTTGGGTAATAGTAATGTTGACGTAACCTTCACTAGATTGAATGAATGTAATAAACTATAATAGCAATACTATATTCAAGGAAAAATGCTTTACAAATGACAAAAAAAAATGCCTTTCAATTATCAAAGATATAATATATTTGACTATTGGCAATAAAAGTACTGATATATCAATACACAAGAGACTTTTATATCTTTTTATTTTCATTATTTTAATTTATCAAAATTGAGAACTAATTCAATTAATTTTGAAAGTACTCAGCTTAAATATGGATTAGCTCCAATAATAATTATTTATGAGGTACACCGATTTTTTTTAGATAAACAATATTACAAAATTACAACAATTGAATAATAAATAATATAGATGATCATACAAAGATGCATTTAATTTTAATTTATTTCTTAAAGCATCAGAGTGAGTTCATTATTTTTTTAATATAATCCAAATATTTTACACTTAAGGCAAATCATAATAATCCTATTACTAGAAAAGAGTGGTTTTTTATTTGTGATTAATTTTGGAAACATCACCAAAAACGTGTGATACAATTATCTCGTCATCAATTTGTAGAACTTTTCAATATGTACGTACGAAATTCGGTGACATTTAGCAATACAATATATACTCCATATTGGAATATTAAAACTTAAAGTGTATTTGTTCCGTTTTTCTTTAGCTGTTAGTTAAAATTAAATCAAAAATCAAAATTCCCGCTCCCGATCCATTTCCCCTAAACAAAAACTTTTTGTAAAAATATATATCGTTTATAAACCCATAAATATAATAAATGAACAAAATGACTGTTTTTAAATGATTTAATAAGGATGGTGAAGTTTTAGTAATAAAGTCGTGCCAAAATAGTGAAAATATCTTGATCACGTTTACTGTGCAATTATACTGTATCAAATATATTTGTTAACTTTTATTATTATATAATAAATTAATTTTATTTAATTGAATATAAATAACTAAAAATACGTTTCAAATGTAATACACTATATTCAACTTCAAATTTCTGTCTTACCTGAATAAGAAGGGTGTTGAAAAAATTTTCAAGTCAATTGAAAAAATGTTAACATTACATTATATAAACGATATAAACGGAGGATAATGCCATGAACATTTAAAGAACATTTACATAATAATTTATTTTTCAAGTGAAAATTTACTATTTATTTTATTTTTAATCTAGTTTCATGCTGTGCAATACCACTACTAGAGCACCATATTACTGCATCCTTCGTCATAAATAAAATAAAACAACTACTAATCCATCTCAAAGGAAGAGTCGCCTCGCCAGTTTCTCTTACTTGGGAAACATTGACACGGCCCCCAAAGGTCCTTGCATAAATAACGAAAGCACCAATACCAAACTCGGCAACATGGTTAAATGAGATTTACTCTAAAATATTTTAAATATTTTAAACATTTTAATAAAATATTTTGTTACTAAATAATTTTTTAAAAAATTATAATAAAAACATTTAAAACGTTTTAAATACTGATTAATAATACCTCGCTCATCAATCCAACTTCTACTAGCATTTTCAACATTTTTCAATTTCTTGAGTACTACATCTTGGCACCCAAATCTTACCAATCGTTTTTTTTTTCGGAATCCCATTCATAATAATATCCATTTTTCCAAACTGCTTTATAAATTTCAGAGAATCCGCCTTTAGTATAATATTGAATATTTTGTAGATCATTGTATGGAATCCATTCTGCAATTTTGTCTGGTGCAACTGCCCCTATTTTGCATTGTTGTATTAATTCATCAATAACATAATTTCCTGATGTCCATTTTGATAAGTTTCTTTTAAATGGTTTCGAATACAAATCTCATAAGGTAATATAGCTAAACATTCATTTCGACAATTTTTACAAATTCTTTTTGTTCCCTCATTATTAAGAACTTTAAATAAATCAAGATTTTTAGTTGATTTTATTATTGCCTCAACTTTTTCATCTTTTGTAAGATATTCATCGGTAAGAATGATTCATTCTCTAAATTTATTTTGTTTTTCTAGATTATTTTCAATTTTATAATCCGTTAACGCAAATGCCCTATTAATTGCAGCATTAACTAAGTCCATTCGTGTAAGTCGGATGGCAGCCATTTTTAAAGGTTTCAATGAAATTTGTTTTTTTTTTCTTTTGATTTTGTCAAAATAAAACATGAATGGACGGATGGGGAATATTTTATATTATTGAACTATTACACTATAATATGCACGATCTCAAAAGTTGCTTAAATTTTTGACATACAATTTGATCGATAAAGAAAAGCTTAATCATTGAAAGTAATTTCGATTACAAATAAAACTAATTTGTAAATCTTTTAGAGAAACATATACGTCACATTCGAAGTACAAATTTATATTATTTGTTTAAATTTATGTGCAATTCACTTTCATTATTTCCTACAATAAAAACGTTGTAATATTGAACATACAAAGATGTTATTTTTAAATTCTTAAGACAAACAATATGTACAATAACAATTAAATTAGATTAAATAAATATTTTGATTATGGAGATTGCGGTTATTCCGTCAAACGATCTGATAGGTGATTAATAAAAATTCTGTTATATGTTTATATTTATAATCTCATTAATTACAAGATTTATTGCTTGACCGTTTTTTGTATATTTATATATTTATATCGAATAATTTTTTTTTTACTTTATGAGGCTAGCAAAAATCGAGTACTGTAATACCGTAGTATAAGAAACTTGGTTCAAAACAATAATATTTATCGGTGCGCCATAAAATTGAATACACGCTTATAAGTAATTTATTATTATTAAACTTTGGTGCCAAAACTTCAAAATATTTTGATTTTCGGCATAAATTAATTGCCGACGAAAATTTGTTTCTTTGTACCAAAATTATTATAAAATGCATATAATGATAGCCTTATATCTAAACTTTTGATGAAGAATTCTATATTACTTCACACGGAGCCTTTCTTTCACCCTTCTTTAATAAATTTTTAAAGTATTACGAAATTTTTAATTGTGAGTTACATTTTGTTATCAATCTCGAAATTTAACCTATGTCCTTACATGTTTGGATTGAAAATGGTTTATTATTTCGACAATAGTTTTGGATTTCGGAAAATTGGAATAATTTGAAATTGCATTTCGGCATATGCCGAATCTCAAATATTTCGGCATAAAGTTTCAGCGCCCAAGTATATATGAAATTAGCAAATCTTTAACGTTTTTGAATGAACCTTTTCACATTTAGATGATGATCACCAATTTATCACAACATTCATTTCTATTAATTACACAGATATTTTTGTTAAAGTAATAAATTGAATGATGTGTATTACAAATAATTATTTTGACTTTTCGTTTCAGATATTAGATTATTTAATAGATTATTGAATTATGACGCAAGCGCCAAGTGTCTTGGAAATGTTATTTATTTATTGTTCACTTTTTTTTTGTAATAAAATCAATTCTGTAATTTTAAAATAAAATTAGTAATTTATAAATTTATTCAAAGCGTTAAAGATGTTAAAAATGAATCATTTAAATTACAAACTAAAAACTTGCAAAATATATTGCTACTCTAATTTAGTGTTTAAATAATTCTAAATAATATAATTGACTATTTTAATAATAATTAATTTAATAAATAATTAAGATCCATTTTATCTAAAAAAAAAAAGTTAAAATTATTATTAAAATCTAATAAAATTAAATATTTTAGTATCTTACCATCAGAAAATTTTAATTTATCTTGTTCCGAATTAAGATTCTCATCTATAATTTTAAGATAAATTTAGAGATAAGGATTAAAAAATAAAATAAGTAAATATGTGTTCTTACCATTAATTGTAGTATAATTTTTTTGCATATACCGGTATCCATTTTTATTATATTCTACATGAATAATAAATTACTGTTAATAATATAAATTAGAAAATTTTAAATTTTGATAAAAATTACCTTCGTTATTGTTCAACTTTACTTTTTTATGGTTAAAAGTTGAGTCTTTTTCATCATCTATTTTAAATGGATAGAAAACATTATTTTATTTATTTATAATTAATTATTATAAAAATAATTTATTTACCATTAAAATAGATTCTTTTAATTTGAGTTTTAGTTTCATTCTCTATAAATATTGTATAGATTATTAAATTATATAAATTAAGTAATTCAAAGAATCATTCATGAATATTTAAATTGTTAATCTTACCAATAATCAAATCATTCTGTAAATCAAAGTCAA
>QKYT01000705.1:33368-59299 GCA_003550305.1 Glomus cerebriforme
AAGTTAATTAAGAATGTTTAAGAGAAGATTGTCAGATTGTTAAAGTATGTTCATTTGAATATGTTAATTATCCCCGATTTTAATTAGTATTACATAATGATCGACAGCTCTTAACTGGTGAATCATGAATTAATGGATAATTAATGTAAAGTAACACAATATATCATCTGGCCGATCCATTTTTTTTAAAAAAAAAAAATAATTACTATTTTCAATTTTAGATAGTTAAAAAAAAAGTGGCTAATAAAACTGATTATAGCATAATAAAGGAATGAATGCTGTAAATAGAATTATCATGAATTATTATTATTAGAACAATATAATTAAATGCAATAAATGTATTTAAAACAAAAACTCACTCAGTTCTTTGCTTTCTTTTCTTGGTGCACTAAATGATAATATTATAGTTTCTTCTTTAGTTTTATTTAGATTTTTGTTTTTTTCTTTTATAATAGTCATATTTATTGAAACATTTTTTACAGATATTTACACTTGGCTGATTTGAAAAATCTCCAAATTTTGTGATACATTTTCCCAAAACCATTTAACAATTTTAGTGTACTTTTTTGATCGACTCCTGCACTATTGTTTTAGTGCAAAATTTACTATCTTCAACTTTTCTACTCCAGACCATTTTTATTTCTTCACATTAACATAAATTTCCATAAAACTTATCACACTTTAGGCATATCTGACAAATAGTGCATATATTTAAATGAAATTTTAATTTTTAACTTGTACAAATCAAATATTTGTGATAAAATGTTAAAATATGATGAAATTAAAAAAGAAATTATTGAATATAAGAAAAATTAAATACTTATTACTGTAATATTAAAATTAAAATATTTATTGAACATGTTGAACACAAAAGAAAAATTTATTGATACAGAAAAACTTAATGAATATGTGAAAATTATTTATTGTAACTTCAGTATTACAGTAACGTGAAAGAGAATAGGAAATATATTCTTTGGAAGTTGGAAATTATTTACGTGAGAGAAAATATTACCATATTATTACAAATAAAGTAATAAACAAATAAAACAATAATGTAATAAATAAGATAATATGCCAATATGCTGATATGCAGATAATATTATGACTAAATTTGACTGAATGTAACTGAATGTGGCTGAATTTGACTGAATATGACTGAGTGTGACTGACATGACTGACATGACTGACTGCATCTGAGATATTTTACCAGTAGCACAGGATTTATGAAATCAGCTGTAACATTATGTTTATATTGGATAATTGTGATTGAAGTTGAATGGATTTAAGGTTATTGATTGAGGGAAAAAGGTTATTCTGAACTGAGTTGTTAATGGAGGTAGGTCGATAACATGTTTTTAAAATAATGTGGTTTGTAGCAGGTATTCTATTCTAAGTAGAAGAACTTTGTTAGTGAGGTAAGTGATGTGTTGGTAAACTATATAGCCTTATATCTTAAAGATGATGTAAAGTCTTAAATGATAGATTTAATCTTGTTAACAGTAGGTTTTCTAGAATTATTGCCATTAAAATAAATACCTAACAGCCTTGATATTTGGTCACTGTAGTGATTTGGATGGGTGAACTATTAATAAGTAGCAGAACGGATTTGTTTTGTTCATCTTTAACATTGGTGATAATTTCATATTTATTAATGTTGATTTGTATATTGGCAAAAGTGTAACCAACTGATTAAAAAATTTTTCTAAGTCAGTAAGACTATGTGTGAACCATGAAGTATCATCTAAGTATCCTATAACTTTAGGTGAAAATTTGATTAATTCATCATTGTTGACATTGTGGATATCTCTGATTTTAGTGGAATTAATTGAGAAAGATGTTATTGAACTTTATTTAACTTTAGCAAACATTGGATTGTAATAAATAATCCACAGTAATAGTGAAATAACTTCTCCTTGGTCTATACCCTGGAAGGCTTTATAAGGAGAAAAATTGACATGCAGTAAGATTATTTCATTGTAACATTCTGTGAATAAGTTAATTATTAGATTGACAATGGAATGGAAAAATTTGATATACTGTATTTGGACTATTATCATTAGTATCAAGGTTTGATATTTCCATTAAAAATAAATGACATGAATTTAAGTTAGCTAATTTTTCTATTATAAAAATCTCCCATTGAAATTAATCAATAAATTTGGCATTCTTTAATATTTTCACAGCAACTTTATTGTTATAATACATTCCTTCATAGACTACAGATGTCCTTCCTATTCTGATTGATCTCATTAATTTGATTTCTTTATCTTCATAGTGCAAAGTTGATAGTACTTAGCCAAGTGTTTCCAGATCTTGAAACAACAGTATAACAAACTATTTCTATCCTACAGCTGAACTACTATCTGATTCCAAATTTGCAGGTGGTGTACATTTATAATTGATATTATTATTATCACTTCTGGTAATAAAAATTAATATAAGTACATGGAAATCTATAAGAATAATATAAACAAATGGTCAGCGAGGTTGCAATTGGAGTAATTTCTCTCCAAAAAATGGGCATAACCTATATCTGCATTTAAAAACATCTCATGTTTCATGGTGATTATTCTAATTTTACTAATAGCCACAATATTAAGAGGATCAAGTGGGTCCTGTTTGCTTACAATGACAAAGTCTGGCTTTCATGTATCTAAAAGAGAAAATTTATGCACATCCAAGACATTATAGTGTATTTTCTCAAATGCTCTTGTAATAATATTACATTCTTTGATAAAATACTTTTGTATAAACTTTTCTGTTTTTTGGGAATTTAGGATTTTGTTTTTCTTGAATGAACCAACCTACTATTTTTTCTCAATATAATTGATTGATTTAAAATACAGTCAGACTTCTATATAGTCACAGAGTCAGTTACATAGTAAAAAAATATGAAAATGTGATTGTATAGAAGTTGGTTCATTATTTCAATCAACCTCAGTTCAATCATATTGGCCATCTCTACAATATACAAAAAAAGATAAGTATGAACATATAAGATAATTTTGTAAAACTATTATTACATAAAACTGATACTTACAAGTACAGTAGTTTCTGATCATCTATTGTAAATTTTCCTCCAAACAATACAATATTATCCTTTCTGAATGGTTCATTATATTCATGCAATGTGTTGGTGAACTGTTTAAATCCAAATGATATTATTGTTAGATACCTTTTATCTATAAACTGCTTCTCCATGTATCATTTGTCTCATTACAAGATCAATAACTGTTAGTATAGAAGTCAGAATTCAAAGTTTTAAAAGGTTTAAAAGACACAAAAAAAGAGTTCAAAGTTCTAAAAGGTTTAAAAAATGCAAAGAAAGAATTCAAAATTCTAAAGGTTTTAAAAGACATAAAGAAAGAGAACATTCATTGAATATTATAAATGTAAATAAGGTTTTATAAACTTTTATATAATAATTAAAGTATTTTGTCTATAGATCAGATAGATCAAAGGAATTGGAAATTGAGAAAAGTTCAGGACTTTTAACAATTTTCATGGTGTGAAGTCACTTTTTTTTGTGCAAAGAGAAAATTCTTTTCTAATTTTTTTTTTTAATTTTGCAGGGATCAAGAAAGTTTTTGTCATCTATAGATCATATAAGTCAGAAGAATCAGGATTTAAACTAAATATAAAAAATCAAAAAATCTGGTATAATTTTTTTTTGCATAAAAATTTTTTAATTTTAATTTTATCTATGTCATTTTAAAAAAATTAATGTTTTTTTCTTTTTTTTATTTTCTAAGAATGCCAGCCAATTTTAAATGAACCAGAGAAATTTTTTTAGTTATTACTATTTAAGTAATTAATGTTCTTTTTTTATGAACATCTGCCTATTTTTAAACAAATCAGATTTTTTCTGTAAATCAGATAGGTCAGAAGAATTGGAAAGAATGTAACCCAAAAAGAATGCAAAAAATATTTTAAAATTATAAAATTGTACTAAAGTTGATAATCAGTATGATTTGTTTAATAAAAATTGAACAATCTACTCATACAAAAAAAATATGAGTATATATAGTAAAATAATATTTGGCCACTAGGGCATTTTATTGATATGAAATAAATATGATATATAATAAGATAGAAACCCCTCGTGAAATAAGTTCACTGGATGCAGAAATTTAAAAATAATTTTGAAAATTTATAATTTTGAAAAGGGAAATTTGTCTGAACTACTTAATAATTTCTTGGTGAAGAATATGTGGTTAACATCATTGATGATGACAGGATCCAATTTTTAACTATCCACAAAAGATTAATTTCATCCTTCACATCCACTGTTATTATGATAATTTTTTCCATTACAAACTTTAATTCAAGAGCTTTTTTTAAAAATTCTTTCACAATCTGGTGGAAAGATATATGTAATGGTATAACCAGCTTAAAGATTTGAAAAAACTGATAAAAATAATCTTCAAATAGCTCAAACACAGAAATTTCAATTTTTTTATATATTTTATCAAAAATAAAATACCCCTTAATCCAAAAAATATATGATTCATAGTGTTACTGTAAGAGTTATTTATAGCAAGATAAGCATTGGTCTATTGAGTGTATAAGCATAATATTTGTGGTGCATTTTCAGGAAGAATAGGATATAAATTTGAGATGAATGCATTATTATTTGTAATAAATAAAGATACAACTACTGGTGATGATATGTATGATAAAAATGTGATAAATAGTGCATAATGATGGTCTATGCAATTCCTATTTATAAAAAAGGATTCCAATCTATGATTTGTTTTGTAACTAATAAACCAAATCAAAATCTTCTCCACAATTTTTTGTAACCACTTGTATAAATAAATTCTTAATGAAAAGACTACTTATATTGGTCATATTTTTAATATTACTCCTAATCTGTTTTTAAATATTCAACACTTTATTATTCTGAATGAGTTCTATAAAGTCTTTTGAACAAAATTTAAAAATATTTCCTAGTTACTCCAAATATTATATAATATTATATATTAATATGATAATAATTTTAATAATTTTCATTTTATGTCCTTTGTTTTTTATAAAAAAATACTGAGTTATAATCACAAATTGCTATTATAAAAGCTGGTTTTATCTTCTTCCATGTATTATCATGTATGATATTTCTAAGGTTATTTGGAATATATTCCTCTAAGAGAATTATTTGTAAACTTCTTGCAATTGCATATTATTATTATTGAAAATAATTATTTCATATATCATTTTAATTTGTCTTTTTTCAACTACTATTATAAAAAAAATCAAATCTATCTATTTAATTTAGTAGTTTGTATTTAGAATTTTTTTTTAATAATTGTGCTCTTGATAATTGGAAAGAATTTCAGAATACTTTTGAATCAAGTATCCTTATAATGGACAATCCATCCATCGAAAGCTAATGTTACTTTTCCTGGGTATTCTTGATAATTAAATGATAATAGTAAATATTATAATCTATATTTATGTATAATAAATTAAAATTTAACATTTTCATCAATATTTATCATAATACTTTTTACATCTTTCTGTAATGATAAAAATATCAATGAGCTGAGGTTTAATGAAAGTTAAGAGAATATTGAAGATTTATAATGATCTTTCATGTATGTTTTCTAGTACTAATTACATTAGGATTATGTAAGATGATGATGTATCACATTTATATGATAATGGTTCTATAGTTTAGATTATATAGAAATCCTTTAACTATATTTTGGGTTCTTGGAAACTAATTTTCAATAAGTTTGTATACTGACCAAAGATAAGGTGAAAATTGTGGTTAATTATGAATTGTAAATTGCCTACTAATTATGAAAATGCTGTACAATTAGATCACAATGCTGACCAATTTTATTATTTTTATCAGTCAATCCAAGAAATCTGCTGATTCTTTTTCTTTGAGTTGAATTGGCTGATATCACTTCACCATAAGTTATTTCTAAGTTGGTGTTTAAATGCCTTGCCTCATATTTGTCTTTTATTTCATTTAATAAAATCTCAAATAGACTGGTTAAGAAAAGAGAAGGAGGTAAGAATTAAATAATCATAACAAAATAATATAAAATATTTGTCATTTGTTTTACTAGGAATGACATAAGAATATCATCTGATTCAAAAATGTTAATTTTAAGTTTTAAATTTTAAATAAAAAAAAATAAAAAAATCATGAAATGAAATAAAAATAAAATTCTATTTATATGTAGATTTATTGATCAATAATTATTACTAATATTGTTTTGTTGGGCTTATCTTAAAAAGCCTCATGAGGCTTTTAATTTAACTAATATTTGTTTTTGTTAATTTGTCTTAAAAGCCTCATGAGGCTTTTAATTTAATCAAAAACAATTATTACTAATATTTGTTTTTGTTTGCTTGTTTTAAAAGCCCCATGAGGCTTTGAATTTAATCAAGTGTTCAAGATCTGGTCTTACGATATGAAACATTTGTGATAATCATCTACGCACATACAGTATGACGTTACCAATCAGGTTTACTAAGAAAAATAATAAAGTTTTTTTTTTAAAAAAATAATTAAAAGTTTTAATTATTGTACATGACATTTGACATATGATATATTGAACTTTTTATTGATTATTAAATGAGATTACGTTGTTTATTACATACTATACAATATAATATAATTTTATAAAAATTTTTATAGATACATTATATTTTTTAAAACTAAATTTCTCAGATATACTATAATTTTTAAAATTAAATTCTTCAAATCCATTATCTTTCTTAAAACTAAACCATTCAAATTCATTCGTTTATCAATTATTATTAGTAAAACTAATACAAGTTGAATTGTCAAAATGTAAGGGATAATTTTTTTTGATGATGGTATATATAAAATGATGGGTATATACATAACCAATGGTATTATTAATCCCATAAAATTTATAATAATTATTTGTAATAATGTAAATTCATAGGTAATTAAAGCATTTATCACAATTGGAAGTGATCCAAATACTATAAATAAAAGTATGAAAATCATCAAAATTTTCAAACCTGACTTGGAAACCAAACCATATTCATAAATCTCTAATAAAATTACAAGTGGTAATATTATACCAATCCAAAGAAAAAAATTTGCAGACCATCTCCATGTTCTATCATCAATAAAAAAATATAATATATAATTAGTTAATATTATTAACCAACAAAATAATGGAAATGCAGAAAATGCAAATAAGACCCATTTCCAAGTAGTAAAATTTCGATCAAGAACAACTTCAATTATTGATGATGGATTATAATAACACCAAAAAATATTATATGGTTTATGAGAATTAAGAAAATCATTCGCATCATTTAATGATCTAAAATTTTGAATATATGTTGAATTTTGTTGTTGATCATTAACATTATACATTACATTCAATTTAACATCATAACATTTAACACAATTCATCTTACAGTTTCCGTGATTGACATATTTGCAAGAATTACAGTTTTTATAATGACCGATTTTGCAATTATTGTAACAATTTGCGGATTTTGGACAAAGAGTACTATTCTGATCACATGCAGTTGTAGATAATGATTCTGATTGAGATACTAATGATTCGCATTCTGGAAGTCCTGGTTTTGCATAATTACAGGAGCAATCTAAGTCACAACAAAACCGAGGGGAAACTGTAGCAAATAAGCTCTGGCATATTGTAGGAACATATTCCGATCTTTTGATTTCAGGATAATTAATTCCAAAGAATACGCCAAAAAATAATGCTACGGAGATGATTATTAAACGTAATATATTTACACTCATATTGAAATTGAAAATAGTTGGATTTGGTTTATATATACTAAGTGATTTTGTATATAATTGTTCTATCTAAAGTAATAAATATAATTATCGAATAGATTAAACGCAATGAAGATGATATTCTTAAAAAAAAGGAGGATTTGATTTTTAAAGCTATCATTCTTATATATGCAAAAAAAAAATGAAATCTAAATTTAATAAAATAGAGAAACGATAATCAAAATTCTACTCAGAATTGTAAATTTGTTAGTAATTATGAAAGAAATTCACTACAAGAAATCTTTAGAAATTAAAGAAAATAATCATTGTTAATACATGTAGTTGAAAATTTCTTTTTGCACGTGTCGATCGTTTACATGCACTTTCCTATTAAACTGATACTATAACGACGACATGTGATTGTCACTTACTGAACACGTGATCAATAACTTCATAACGGTAAAGATTGTCGGTGAAACGTCTGTCAAGTCTCACCTTAATATATTCTATATAGAAAAATTAAATAAAATACAAACATTATTCATTGTTCTTATTCTAAAATCTTTCAAAAAAAAAAAAAATCTTTTACCAACTTTATTTATGAGAATATCCGGAAAACATGTTGCGGGCAGGTATGTTCAGAAAAATTCAGGAGTATATTCTGGAACACACATTTTCCAAGAATATTCTTTTTTTTTTTTTTTACGTCCCTTGAAGAGAAAGCTAATCGTAAGATGCAGTTTTCACACTGTATAGTACTAAAATAATTTTTAATCTGTATCAATATTTTGAAATTTACATAATTAATCGGTGAAAAATTTATAGATCACTGAAACAGTATGTGGCGCAGTTTATTACTCTAAAATTAATTATCTCAATACACGTTGGTAGAGATAATTCGTTTAGATATTATAAATGGAGTAATAATACATTAAACATATTACGAAAAATGCGAAATACGAATATTCTTTAACGATCGGTAGATATGTTTGTGACGATCGTTTCTTATATGAGTTAGATTTAATCAGTCGTACCTTCTAAAAAGAAAAAAAAAAAGTTTCTAATTTAAAGTTTGTAAAGTGATTCGATTTTCTATGTTCTGTTACTATTGGAAAAGATGATAACTTTCTTGTGGTTGAAAATATTATTATCAGAAACCAGAATGACCGCTGGGAATATTTAATAAACCTGTTGTAACCCAAACACTACCATGTCCCAAATCAAACTTGGGAATACCTTATATCCGAAACTTGACCATGTCCCAAACTAACCCAGTCTTAAATGGTAGTTTGAGACGTCTTATACATTTAAAATTTACTAGTTTTGTTTGGGATATGGTTAATTTTCGGACATAGGATTGTCCCAAGTTTGATTTGGGATATCCCAAGTCGGATTCGGGACATGGTTACGTTTGGGCTACAACAAACCCATTTAAATATTTCAAGTTTCAACACATCGACACATTATTCATTTTATATTGAATGTTATAAAAAATATAGGTTAATATTATACCATGTTCTTTGCATTTTTCTAACTCAATTCTTGTATTCAAAACTTAATCTTGTTGTTTTCAATTTTTTCAGCTTACAAAATGTAATAATTGATGATCTAAATATCGAGTTAAATGACGTTTAAAATTTACAATTTCAACACCATAAAAATATTATTCAGATGGTTGATAAAAAAAAATTATTAGCGCAGAAGTCACATTTGTTGTGTACCATAGTGTGATTTGAATGGACACCGAACAATATTTCTCTTTTAATTTATTAGGTGAACTATTTAAAGAATTTGTAAACAATTTCGTTTGAAGGTTGAGCAAGTGCGTTATTATCTTGGATTCATGTTTCAAAATATTTTATAGTTATTTTCTGTATGGATTATTTATGTTTTGTTTCTTTTTTAAAAAAAATGGAAGTAAATGATATTTATATGTTCTAATTAAGCGTGTTTTACTGATTAACTGTATTAAAAAAATTAAAAATGTAGTAAATTATATTTGATTATATTCTTTGTTGTTGGTAATTAAAGATTTCCGTGCCAATAATTTTGAATTTGATTCATTTAAATTATTTATATAAATTATCTTGGAAATTTTCATCGGTACAAAAAGGGAAAGTTTTAAATTTTCATAATTCTACGTTATTACGATAAATTAATATTTACGGTCGGAAGCATTCTCTTAATTATTTATATATATATATATTTGAAAATGTAATATTAATTACGATTAAATAGTAGTTTAAAAAACTTTACGAGTCACCTTATCGTTAATTTCTTTAGTAATAAATTTTAATTAAATTGAAGTAATTTGATTTGGTTTATTTAAACTTTCTTTTTGTAAAAACAAAAAAAAAAAGGTTTATTAACCTGGACAAATTAATTTTTTTTTTATAGAATTTATGCTCAACTTTGTATGTGGTGATAGGAATCATTAAAGAATAATTTAATCCGTCCAGTTATTACAACGTAGAATATTAATGGTTTTTTTTTTTTTTTTTTTTGCGCGATTATTATGTGCCGCAGTTACTTTTAAGAGGTAATCCAAAATTATGCATCTTTCACATCTTCCTTGCATATAATAAGTATTGCAGGGTCGCACAGAATGATCATGAGATCATGCAATGCCAACAAAATAAAATTGCCGGAAAATACATTTGTTTTTCTCTTACGCTTCTTACGTCTCTTACACACATAATGAGCCCTTTCTTTCTCTTATTTGATGGTCAATCAGGCATATGTCAATTTCAAATAGCTGAATCAATTAAGCAATTGGATACTTTGGTACTACATTCTTATGAGAAAACGATGAAATTTGCAAATAATTTGCGTGACTAACTTTTGTTAATATTTTAGTTTCCTTCGCTTACAAGTAATCCCAAGGTAACCGAATTTCTTCAAGGTAATTTCTTAAAACATGACGGGTGCATTACAGAGGTCAAAAGGAAACCGGTGGCGACAACCTTTATTACGAACCTTTATGCGGCTTTGAAATGTTTGGCAAAAGGCGCAAACAAATATCAAGTTTCGTCTTGGACACTTTGGAAATGATTTTTGGAATGCGTTGTCTCAAAATTGACGGACTTCCCGTTATTTTACTTCGGGCAAATGAGCAAAGGTTTGATAAAGATTGGACTCAACAACTTGTTGAGAAGTTTAACAATTTAATCAAAAATAAATGGTGTTTGAAGGTACGAACGATTAAAAATAGAATTCATAATATGATTTTCATTCTATCAATTAATTTAAATTGTTCTTTTAAGAATTATTGGCTTGCAGTGTCGCTTTTTGTTCTTTATTGGACTTTTGGTAGATTGCGAAATGCTTATACGCAAGATAAATACGATGTTCCTTTGAGTGATGATTTAAAACAAAAATTTGAGGAATATCTTAAATCTTTATATATTATTTTGGAAGACATCTGCAAAAATTTGAAAGATGAAAATATAAAAATAGACGAATTTTGTGGTGAGAAACAGTCTTTCTTTTGTTTCTTGATAATCAAAAAAAAATATTTTTTTTTGTTAGTTGAAACGCAATTAATTTTATATCGTTAGATAATCTCGAAGCTTTTCAAAATCAGCTTAAAATCTTTACACCATTCGTGGATGAACTAAATACCAGCTTAGGTCAGCCAGAAGGTCAAATAGAAAAAGTTCAAAAAGAAAAAAATAATAGATTGATTCTAACTGGAGTTTCAATAGTATAAGTTCAAAGTTTTATTATTTATTATTTTATTTCAAAAATTGATAAATCTTATTAAAAATTCTTTTCCAGTTTATCTTTTGGCTCCATTGTTCCTGCCTTTTATGTTGCAAGTAATGTAGCTAAGGTAATTTATTCTTTTATGGTGTTTTGACACAAATGTCGATTTATTTACATAAATGATTCTATATTTCAGACTGCTTGCGCTATTGCTGGTGGAGCAGCTGGTGGATATGCGTGTTATAATGGTTATAATGCATATAAACTTCATAATATCATTAAAGAACATAGACTTATTCAAGTTATTATCAGGGACACAAACGAATTTTTGAAACATGTAAATGAAAGAGAGATTAAAATTGACCTAGATGAATTAAAAGATTCGTCAGAACCGACATTTTTATATCATGAATTTAGAACCTTTTTTGATAAAGTCAAAGAATTAAGAAGTAAATTTTTTTTTCACTTGAATTTTGAGATTTTTTTTTTTAATAAATATATAGTACACATTTATGTATTTTCGTTCGTAATTAATATCATTTTTATTTTTTATAGCTACCTTTCAACGTGCAAAGTAGAGTATATCGATTAGTAAATATCAAGAAATCAGTTTGTAAAAGGCGAGAATTTTTACTTTATCTTTCGTTACAACTTACAACTAACTATTAGTGGTGACTAATAAAATGATAAGGCTTTTAAATTAAACACAACTAATTTTCGAAATTTGCCATTTAATGTACAGTACTTGATATTAAATATTTTATTAAAGAAATTTTCTTAATAACACACGCCCAGCCATCACAAGAATGTCAATTGCCAATTTATAACTTTTAGAATTACCGTAACTCATTATATGTACTGTAATTATTATTTCAAATTGAATTACCAATTATACAAAAAACATTTTTAAATCTTCCATTTTCTTTAATCTTATCTAACGAAGTAACTATTAGTAGATAAAAAACTTTATTTTAAACATATAAAGTTCAATTTGAATTTCTAATCAAAATGTCATCTAGATATCACGTTAAACGATTTTTTTTTTGATCGTAAAATTTTTGCAAAATTTCAACACCATAAAAATATTATTCAAATAATTAAAAACAATAATATTAAATAAATTTTATCATTACTTTTGTTGTTTGTGATAAAAATAAGTTCATTTCTTTTAATGGCGTTGTATTATTTAATAATTGTAGAGAAAATTTTTCCCATTTAATATGATAAGTGAAAAGATCGTTAGATTGAAGAATAGTGCAGAAGTTGGTGACACACCTGGTTGTAAAAAAAATTATTGGCGCAGAAGTCACATTTGTTTTGTATCGTAGTGTGATTTTGGATAGACAATCTGCAACACTGAACTCGTACGATAAAATATTTTCTCTCTAAACTTGAACTGTTTGAAAAATTTTGTAAATTATTTCATTTGAGACGGTTGAATTTTTTTTGTTCTGAGTGTGAATGAGATAAGATGGCAAATACGTTATTATCTTGGAAATTTTTATCAGTACAAAAAAGGAAAAGTTTAAATTTCATAATTCTTATGTTATTACGATAAATTAATATTTACTGGCGGAAGCATTCTTTCATCTCCTTTTCTTATATTTATTCGTAATTAATATCATTTTTTCAAAATATATATAATTAGTTTAAAAAACTTTATGATTTATCTTTTCTTCTCTTATCGTTAATTTCAATTTAAAGTGTTTATTTAAACTTTCTTTTTGTAAAAATAAAAAAAAAAGCTTTATTAACTGCACAAATGATTTGTTTAGATAAGATAGAAACATTTAACTAGACTGAAAATTTTTAAATTTAATTTTTAAATAATCAAATGAACAATTAATAATTGTGAAAAAACATTTATTTACTATATTTAATAAAAAAATTATCAAACGAAAAAATTACATAATAAAAAGTTCAGTAGCTGGAATTGTACAATCCATCAGAAATTTTCTATTGTTTATACAATTCCAAGGCTAATTGCAATTATGATTTCTATGCCATAAAGTCCAATAACTTTTGTTTTTCTTATATTAATAGTATACATAGTTTAGAATGTGAATAATTGAAGGCGAACAATCTTGTAATAATTCATAATATGCATTCTTGAATGTTATACTCGAATACTTATCGACCTATCTTTCCAATTATCAATTAAAAATTCTAAATTAGGCTCTCTACTATAGAATAAGAATAATAAAATTTGAAATTAAACAAACTAGTCAGTGATAACTTAGTTAATATTTCGAACAATTTATTCCAATCAAATTCCCATTCATAAATTTTAATAATGGTCCTTGACAATTAATTAATAAATTTTCAAAACCCCTATCATAAGATATTTAAGTTTTGGATAATTTTGATAAATAACCTGAATAATTCTTTTACTATCATCCTGCTGAACTTTAACTTCAATTATTCTTATTTTCTTAAGATATGTTCATGAATTTTTGATTAAACTCGCTAAAACTATACTTGGACCTTTTCTAGTTTACTATATAAAAAATTAAAATAAATATCTAATTTTACTCATAAATACTAAATATAGATAGTTGCTTTTTAAGTTTTTATTATCTTATTATTTTTTTTTACTAATCACTATATTCATATTAAATTAATTATTAAGAATCCCTTATTTGAAAATTTTTAAGTAAAACATAATAATAAAAAAACTTAGAATTTATAATAAGTAGATCAAGTGTATTATAGCTTTTGTGCAAAGTTTGCATAAATAACATTTCGGCCAATCCTGTGATTGCATCAGCCACCAGCACTTTCGTAAAAGTTATCTTGATTTGATCCACATCTTCCTTATATATAACAAGTATCACGTACTTCGCAGAACGTACATAGATCATGCAATACAAATAAAATACTGGAAAATATATTCTTTATCTCTTTACATCTCTTGCGTCTCTTATGCACATCATGAGCTCTTTATTTCTCTTATTTAATGGTCAATGTCAATTTCAAATAGTTGAATCATTGAATACTTTGGTACTACATTCTTATAAGAAAATGATGAAATTTGCAAATAATTTGTGTGACTAACTTTTGCTGATATTTTAGTGTCCTTTGCTTATAAGAAATCCCAAGGTAATCACCGAATTTCTTCAAGATAGTTGTTTGAAATGTGGTGCATTACAGAGGCCAAAAGTCATCAAATTAAACCTGTAGTGACAACCTTTATTACGAACCTTAATGCGGCTTGAAATTTTTGGCAAAAGGCATAAGACAAATACCAAGTTTTATTTTAACACTTTGGAAATGATTTTTGGAATGCATTCAAAGTTGATGGTTTACCCATTATTTACTTCGAGCAAATGAGCAAAATTTTGATAAAGATTGGGCTCAACAACTTATACAATTTATTTTTGATTAAACTATTAAACTTCTCAATTTTTTATTGTTACTCTCAAAGTATAAGTTGAGATATCTATTAAATTTTACCTTAGTGTTATTGGTACAACTAATTACTGGATATATACAGTATGTTGTAGGTGGAAATAGAATATTCCATTTTCACATGATATCTGTTTATATGTAATAATAGAATTTTTTAAGAACAGTTATTTAATTATAAAATATGTAAATTTTAAAAAAATATTTATGGTTAAAATTTATTATCTTTTCTATTCTCTATATTTATTACTATGTGGATGACAATTACTTCCACATGGTAAATTAGAGTGTTTACATCTGTCTCCCTTACAATTACATTAGAATCCAGTCATAGCTGATGTAGACTACATTCTTGCAGCTTCTCTTACACTAATAATATCATTTTGACAATTTTTAAGTTCTCCATATTCATTAGGTCCTAGTGGCATATTCCTACAGGTTGAAATATAAAGCTGATTAAATCTACTTGAACACGAGAAAGAAATTTTGAGGTCTAGCTGCAAGAGAATTGGGAAATAGTCTATGTGTAGCATATGTTAAGCATACTCCACAGAATTCTCTTACAAATGATTGAGAAATATAATCATATTGTTTTCCAATCTAAAAATAAAAAAATTTTAAAATGAATTTTAAATTCAAACTATTATAAATTATTTATCTGTTATTACCTATTACATCCCAAATTCTTGTTGCTCCTACATGTTTCAAAACACTTGCATGAACTTTACATAAAATATCATAAAGTTGGTCAAAAGAACAAACAGTACGTATGATTTCTGTTTCATTTTTATTTTTTGCAATTGTTACTACTTGAGTGTTAGGATTATTTTCAGTTCCTAATTCTCTGATATGGAAAGTAAGTTTTATCCAATTTGATCTTTAACAGTTCCTATTTTTGTATTAGGTTCACGAAGTACTGAATAATAAGATCATAATCATTATGAGAAATAAAATTTTTACAATGTTTACTGGGAGATTTTTTTTCAAGATATTTATTAACCAATCATCAAAAAGTTTTTTTAGGAAAAAAGGGTATTTTTTTGGGTTTGACATGGTGCAAAACTTTCAGTATAGTACAATCAATGATGCAATATATATTATCAGTATGTAAACAAAAATCATGCACAATATCATGTGATAAGAGCTATTATGTGGAAATGGAATATTCTATTTCCACACAAGTTGATATGAGATCAGAAATCACATTATTTGGATTCAGAATCCACCAGATTCTATTTCCACCTGCAACATAAACATTCTTTATTTATATAATATAAATCAAGAAGCATGTGAATTTTTTAATTAATAAAGCATATTTTATAAAGCAAATTAATTAGCATAACTAATTTTATTGTCATATTTTAATTTCTCAGTATTTTACCACTTTCTCATTTTATCAACTAGACCAAATTAAACCATTTCAGTTACTTAAATTTGCAGATTATAAAAATTAACTAGCATAACTCGGTATAATCATTTTAAAATAGTTCTATTAACAAACTTTTTAATCCATTATAATCAGCCCGTTTGGCTGTTTTGAGAATTTTAGACCATTATAATGCTGTACAAGACCTTTCTAAAATTCTTTGTATACCGGCCTTTACCCACTCAATATCATCTTCTCCAAATGGAATGTACTCCAAGGGTGGTTAAAATACCATTAGATAAATAGAACATACCATTAAAATTAACTCAATTTTCTTTGTATACTTGATTTTCTTTCAATTAATAATGTTTTATAATACCTCATTAGATAATGTTCTAAAGAACTAGCAAATAGAACTGATTGATTAACTTTCACCACAAATCCTCAGTCAACAATTTGGATGTTTTCATCTTGATCTCTTAACAAATTCCATTTTTCAAAAATCATGATGTATGAATTCTAATTTATGCACTTTTCTTAGTGTCAATAATGGGGAAATGTTTTCTTTTCTCCATATTTTAAATTATTTATATAGCAGGGATAAAACAATAAATTTTGGAACATTATCATTAGTATTGAGTTGTAGTATTTCCATTGAAAGTAAGTTTGGTGAATTTAAGTTAGCTAATTTTTCCATTATAAAACCCTTCCATTGAAATTGATCATTAAATTTGGCTTCCTTTAACATTATCATACATTTCTTCATAGATTACAGATTTCCTTCCTGTTTTAATTGATCACACTAATTTGATTTTTTCAATATTTCATTCATTATTTTCCTCTAATATTAATTGCTAATTACATATCTTATTTTTAAATTATATAAATAAATAATCAATGAAGCTGCTTTAACATCTGAGCACCAATGGCTTTAAATAGATCTTCACTAGGCATCAAACTTGTTCCATTTTCATAACTGACATGGAATACTCACACGTTTTTAAGCCTATCTATTAGTTTTAAGTTTTCATATGAGCATTTGACTATGGTCTTGTGGAATTCAGATGCTAATAATTACTCGACTGATCATGTGATTATTTTTGACTTCAGGAGAAACCTAAATATATTAACATATAAATTAATATTTGTTTAAAAATGAAAAAAAAAATTATTTGATCGTTAATAAAAAAAATATATTTTTAAAAATAAATTTCATTGAATCTAAATTTATTGATGTCAATTTATTTTTTTATTTTATAAAATTTTAAGAATACAAAATAAATACCTCGAAAGAAATTTACTTAAATATATAATAATTTTTTTTTATTTTAATCAAATCATGTGGTTAAAGCGCACATGTGATACAAAAATTCTGAGTACAATACTACGGCAAAGTATTGTTATCTGTTATTGTCATCTGATCATCAATTACTTTTTTTATCCTTATTGAAAATATATTCATCCTTTTTTTTAGCAAACGTGAAATTCCCTTTTACAAAATAAATTTTTTCAAAATCGAGTAATAATGTTCAAGTCCATATTAAATAAATTTAAGAAATTAAATATTTCTGATAATTCAGTAATCATCAATCATGAAAATTGTTATAATCCAGAAAGTTCACATCGCAAGCCATGGTGTAGAGAATGTGTTCCTCGTTGCATAATAGAAGGATGGACTAGTGAAAATCATGATATTGATGAATTTATCAAGGATACCATTTATAATGCAAAACTTCATAATTTTCCATTATTTCTTGAATGGGTTCCGTTTGATAGATTCAAGGATATAAAACAAATTGGTGAAGGTGGATTTGCAAAAGTTTATTCTGCAACATGGATTGATGGTAATGCATTATATGATAGACAAGATGATGGAAGTTGGAAAAAATTAAAACCTAAACCTAAAACAGTTGCTTTGAAAAGGTTAAATCGATCACAGAATATGTCAGCTGATTATTTAAATGAGGTATTTTTTATTTTAATTAATTTTAATAACAATTTAAATTATTTTTATTTATTTTTAAATTTTATTAATAGCTTAAAATACATTGGAATTTTTATACCACAAATACTGGTCTTTTAACCTTTTATGGAATAACCAAAGACCCAGAAACCGAAGAATTTATGATGGTCATGCAATTTGCGGAAAAAGGAAGTTTAAGATGTTTTCTTTCCAGTAATTTTAACAGTATTTTGTCGAAAAATAAAATTGATTATTTATATGTTTTATCATACAACCTTAAAAATTTACATGAATTAGGATACTTTCATAAAGATTTTCATAGTGGAAATATATTACAAAGGCCAAATTATTCCTTAATTTCAGATTTTGGATTATCTGGNCCAGCAAATGAACAAAAATCAGATGATAAAATATGTGGAGTATTGCCATATATTGCCCCAGAAGTTTTGAATAAAGAACCATATACTTTATCTTCTGATATTTATAGTTTTGGTGTAATCATGACCGAATTATCATCTGGAAAACCTCCTTTTTATGATANAAAACATAATTTAAGTTTAGCTTTAGNNATATGTAATGGACTTAGACCAGAATTTGGAAAGGGAACTCCTGAAATTTATAAGAAATTAGCTCATAAATGTATGAATGCTAATCCAAACCAAAGACCAACTATTAGTGAATTATATGATATATTTTATTTTTGGGAAAATTCTTATGGAGAAATATATCAGGAGGTTGAGAAATTTGGATATAAAGGAAAAGAAATTAAGGTTATGTTTGAAGAAGCTGATAAAGAGATACCAAATATTTCAACTTCATATAAAAAAATCCCTGATGCTATATATACAAGTAGAGTATTTGCATTTAAAAATTTATCAAAACCTGTTAACTCATCTATTATTACTTCGACATATCTTAGTGATGAAGAAAATAATGAAGGTATTGTGCCTAAATTATATTACTTTTGTATAATTATTCTAACAATAACTAATTTATTTTATTTTATTTATTTTATTTTCATTGTTTTAATAGATGGTCGACTCAAGACTCTAAATTAGTTGATTTGGAGATTTCTAACTAAATAGTACTTGTAGTTATTTATTTATATTATTTTTACTCTTGAAATAGAGGCGGAAAACTTTATTTATTGTTTCTAGTGGGTTATAACAACTATATTTATTGGGAAATCTGGGGAAATCTTTACAATTATGAGATTTAATTAAAGATAAGTTTGAGAAAAGAAGGAAACCTGGGAAATTTCGCAAATTACCCGTGATATAGTGACCTAAACTTAATTACACCTTTTTAAAAACGGCTATAAACAGAAGATACTGTAGAATAATCAATAATTACATTTGATTAACGATGTATTTATTTCATTATTTTGCATACTCTTATTATCAGTTATTACAATTCATAAGAAATAAAAAAATGAAACCAAACTTTATTATTTTTGTAAAATGAATATACTGTGAAAAAATGGCGTAAGAATCGGAATAGCGAGTTTAAAGGAAAGTTCCTTCCTGCTACTCCACAATATCTGATGCTAAATTTTCAATTTTTATGGGCTTAACACCCGCCCAAATATTCTGAGATGATATTTAGATCTATTGCAAAATCCCGGAAATACTTCTGATTAACTCTTAACTTTATATTTTGCTTTCATATCTAAATTTCATTGATATACTACGCAGATTTAGCTATGCCATGGAAAATAGGTATCTCACTGCGCCTATGTCACGCTATAATGTCGAGGATGAATAGCAAAATGTCCGAAACTTTGATCATGAACATCTATAAACTGGAAAACGGGACAATTAATACATGTAAAAGAAATTGAAGTTGTCTGTGTGCATGATCAGGCCTAATTAGAAAATCAATAAGCATATTTCCATCAAAAAATAACTTCAATTAGTTTTCATTATGGTCGATCAGTTTATCAGCTTACATCATCGTAAACGTCGCCAAAAAATTTTCAAATGTATCATAGTACAATGTTTTAGTGTTTTATTTGTAAAAAAAATAGTATAATTTTCCGAATTTTCACATTATTTTTTAATAAAATGTAGGATACTTAAGAAGTTTGTATTTAATTAAAATTTTGTTTAACAAAAAATGGAGACAAAACCCACAAAAATCACAATAAAAAGGCTAAAAAAATTAAAAGACTATTAAAATTCCAATATTGCCTTTTCCTGAAAATAATTAAACGCAGAGCTGTTTAAATGCTCAAAAATATTTTTATTTTTATTTATTCTGATTTTGACGCGTCGGTAAATCATATTTTATATTGATATATCTGAACTATGAGTTAATAAAAATAAATTTTACATTGAAATTTTAAACATATTTTACTCTAAAGAAGTACGTCACATAAAGATCACACTTTAAGCCCAAAAAACGATCATATTTTATTTCATCACAAACTTTTGTTCTAAATTTACAAAAGAAAAATATTTGTCTAAAATACCATTTTACTATATACCATAAAAAATAAAAAATAAATTAGTTAAATAATTATTAAATCGGGCTACTGTACGCATTTTTTCAGGGCCGGAATTATGATAATGTCAGTCAGATACTATAATGAGTAATAAAATTCTGGCCTGCATTATCAAAAATTGTCTAAAAAAGGAAAGATTTACATGGTTTTTTCGTCTCAAAATACGCAAACTTAAACCTATGACAACCAAAATGATTTACTCCCCTAAGGGTACTGATCTTACCAAGAAAGCCAAGAAAGTGCGAGATATTTGATATATCATATATAGCTATAGCTTATATTATTCAAGTGATATAAAATGTGATATTAAAAAATATTCTAATAAAATTCATGGGAATTATTTAATGTTATGTTACAAATGTAAAGATTTTGCAGAGCAATGAAGTTTCTGCTTTATTAACACAAATAAAAATAAATACAAAGGTCTGGGTGCAGCCCATAATTCATGGTGTTCTCTATGTTAATATACAGTTACGGAGTAACCCTGGGCATGATTCTTCCTTATCAAAATATCCTTGGACATACTGCTTTCATAGTTTAACAAAACTATATGTAGTCATGTAGTGACATATTAAATTATTTTACATTGTAATTTAATCTATCTTATAATAATTTTATAATTAAATCGTAAATATTTTTATTCTTCCATAACTTTGAATTCTTATCAAATTCATTTCAAAATTCTGCAATGATGTTCTAGATTCTCTCTTTCAAGTGACACCTTTCTTTTTTCTAAAAAAAAACTCTTCATATTAAAATACGCTTTTGTATTACTTCTTGATAAAAAATCTTTTCCCTATTTCAAGAAATCATTATTTCTAACTTAATAAATGTTACCTACAATCTTATTGGTTGACGTATAGATTGCTCAGTTCTACCCGCCGATGATCATTCTAATGTAACACTAATATAGCTAGTTTAACATGACTACAAAATTTTCTTTTTTTATTACTAACATTTATAAGTAACACAAAAGGTTTAAAACGAATTTTTAAAAATAAAAAATAGGATGGGGGGTTTCTTTTTTGAAAACATTAAAGAAAAATATTCTATTTTCTATAGTGATATTATAATGAGTGATATTTTTTTTTTTTTTGGAAAAAAAACAAGCTATTAGTAAGCTATTATGCAGAATTCAATAAGAATTAAAAGAGTTATTTTAGGCGTGAAAAACTAAATATACAACAATTTGTTTATGATTAACATAACTGATGAATGTAATGATCATCCTTCAATAAAATATCTGGGGATGTTGTCATGTTGATCGTAATAATTTATTATAAGCAGCTCTGAACTAGAAAGTTGCGAGGCAAACATATTAAATAGTGTTACCGTCTTATTCCAGAAAAAAATGATATATTGTTAGTTTCTTAATAAAGTAATACTACAAACATTCAATATTACCGAATTTTATAGTAGTCAAAAATAGTACGCGGATGCAATGTGTGTCATATAGAAAAGTCAAAAAGTGGTATTCTAAACACTTTTTTGGTCTATAAGTTATAGAGTAGGATAAAATACGTATATTTAAATGTTCCATTAAAAGTAAATAAGTTGGAAACGATGAGGTAGGTAAATTAATAAATTATATTTATTTAATTATTTACTTGAATTAATAAAAAATTTTTGAAGTGATCTAAATTTACGTCTTTATCAACTACTTAATATATTAATATATCATGTTGTTATAAAGCAATTTAAAAACATTCTAAAGAGTGGGTTAAATATGATAGAATTGAAATGTTAAAAATTTGGTAATGTTTCTAAAGTAATCAATAGTTTGAATTTCTTTAGGGCCGGCACTATTGCAAAATTCTGGCCGACATTAATAAAAATAAATTTGATTGAATATTATTTTTTTAGAGTCAAAGGCCAAACAACTTTTCTTAAAAAAATTTAATACTTAGAATTCATTGTCCAATTGTACATAATCAAACGCCAAGATTTGTCTGTCATGCCACTTGATTAACAAATAAAATATTAAGATCAGGTGTGACAATTACATGGCAACAAAAACAAACAAATACCGTGTTCCGGCCAAGCAAATTTATTTATGATAGTGCTTGTAATACTTATACATAATATTATTTATGTAATGTACTCCTTAATTTGGTTATTAACCTGCTGGAAGCTTAGATATGAATCAAAATCATAAAGTTTATATAATCAATCAATCAATCAACTAGATTTTTATACTAAAGTCAATGTTGACTATTATTAGTCACAGTCACAAGCCCTCTGACTCATTTTTACCACTAAACCAATTTATATATATATATACATCAAAAAAATTTTCAGATTCTTTCAAATAAAAAAAAAAACTAAACAAAATTTTCGTTTCCTTAACTAACATAATAACGATACCCAGTATGTATATTTATTACAACAACAAGATTTGTGTTTGAAATTTTATTTATTAAAAACTCAAAGATCCACTCTTTCAATAATTTCAGAACAGCAACGAATCCTTTTTTTCGCAACAAAAAATAAGCTTCTTAAAGATTACTTTTGTTGCTTATTTATTGTTTTATAGTTGGGTGTTTTTACAGATCAGCATGATGCTATGCGTGGGCGGGGGCGTAACATGCTTACCTTATGGTAAGCCCGTGGGTACCAGTTTCCCCTCCCCTAACCCATCCACATCTCTATCCTTTTCCTATTTTTATTCGTAGTTGCTCCCTCCCCTAACCCAACCCCATCCTTTTCCTATTCTTATTCGTAGTTTCTCCTCCCCTAACCCATCCCCATCTCTATTCTTTTCCTATTCTTATTCGTAGTTGCTCCCTCCCCTAACCCATCCCCATCCTTTTCCTATTCTTATTCGTACTTGCTCCCTTCCCCTAACCCATCCCCATCCCCATCTCTATCCTTTTCCTATTCTTATTTGTACTTGCTGCAGTCCCACGGTAGAGCTGGTTGGTTGTGGAACGGCATGGTGCTATGCGAAGGGAGGAGCATAGTGCACTTCTAGTAAGTCCAATATTGGTAGGGCCGTAGCACTTATAAACTTATATTTGATTATATAGTTCTTTATGTAATCAATTACATTTATATTTTGTTGTATCTATTATAAATATTAAATAATTAAAAAATGGCTAATTGTTGCATCTGTTAGAAGGGTATTAGAAGGAATCGAAGATTCAGAAACGATGTTCAAATAAAAGTACGACTGTATATTATTTTATGAGAATTTTATTATTGAATTCATTTGGTGAATAATAAAATAACATTCTAACAAGTAAATCCAATTTAGAGGAAAATCAGTTAAAAATTTTTTAAAATTATGAGACATATTTTTACAACACGACATAACCAACACATACATTCAAAAAGCAAAAAGTTAATTGACTGTTTTATTAAAAAAGGAACCAGCTAACTAATTATTATCTTTCGCCACTGATTAAAAGTCTTGATTTGATTAATTATTCTTGCTTTTTAGACAGGACCCCGAGTAATAGTAACAAGATTTTTTTGGGGTTTGGGTTTCACTAAAGTTGTATATCAAAATAAATTACAAATATTCCAACTCATAATCTAAAAAGAAAGTAGTGACGAACTCAACCTTGCATAGTAATAGTAACAAGAAAGTTTGTTTAGAATTGGCCAAAAATATTATGTAGATTTTGCTTTTTTTAGATAATTTATAATAATGCCAGTCAGAATTTTATTACTTCTTTTAGGGGATGTCTAAAGCGGGGGAAAATCACATTAAGTATCCTTGGACAGAATTTTTCGGAGCATTTGATGTTTAACATATCCAGATTTCAATAAAATAATTAATTTTTTTAATCTTTATTATAAATGAATAGAGTCGCCTAATTAAATCTAATAATGGGTAATGTGAATTAAATTTAGTAGACTCGTTATAATAACTAATAAATATCATCTTTAAGAAAGATTGTAAATCACCATGAAGCAGCAACAGCAGGAAACCATTTTTTAATTTATAATATTCATTTAACCTGCATTTATATCATTAACCCTTTTGTGAACATCCTCTATATAAATTATCCACCAAATGTAAATTTTATTCAAATTGAAAAAATAATTTTTATAAGATTTCATTTTTATTATTTTTATTGTAAACTTAAAAAAAAATTATTTTATTTTATATATGATGTGAATAGTGTTCATCATGTGAATTTGAAAAATCATATCATAAATTTTCTTGGCTTTCAATTATGATTTATAATTAGCCAATAATCTATACAATACGATTAAAGATAATTAATTTCTTTCTAAAAATGATTTCCATGAAAAAAAAAAATTAAAAAAATTTATGGGATGAATACTAATATTGAATCTCTCCCCTAATTTCAAATTTTTGCTATGATTAAATAAACAAATTTGCATTTTCTTAAAAAAAGGACAATTTCTGATCATAATTCTAGGCAATCTAATCAAANTTGATCTACGTTAAATACATTCAAAGTATAGTCTGGGATCTTTTTAACATCAAAAGTATGAGTTTGTATTGTTCTATTTACAGTAATGTAAGAAAGATCTGATTTCTAAACTATTCTGTAATATTATATTTAATAAAATCAAACAAATTAATAATTCTTCTAATACATAATAAAATTTTTAATTTTCAATTATACAATCTAAACATTCAGAGTTTTTTTTGATCTAAAATTTCAGTAAGTAAGCGACTTGTATAGTATGCTTGTGGATGAAATACAATAGAAGTATTAATTTGTTCTTGTGTTAAAGCTTTATTGGCACTTACAAATTCATACATATCATTTCTGGATTAGTTATTAATATCACCAACTCCCATAATATAGTTTTTTGTTTCATCATTATTTAATTTATAATATTCATTAACAGATCTGAATCCCAGCATTTTTTCATTAATTCTATATAACATTTTGGGTATTTTCTATAATTTTAGGCTGTTCCCCTTTACAGATACTTAAACTAAGTTGATGATCATGTGCTCTATTATTAAATGGAGGAACACCTGATGTAAATTCCCACATTATCATTGAAAAACTATAGATATTACTTGATGAAGTATACTTAATACTTCAGGTGCCATATAAGGTAAAACTCCATAATTTCTATTAATAGAATTTTGTAAATCACNTATAGATTTACATAATCCTAAATCAATAATATATGTTTCATAATTATCTGATATTNAAATATTACCATCATGAAGATCACAATGAACAAGATTTGATTCATGTATTATTTTGAGACCTAAAATTATATTTTTTAATAATTGTAATTTGTGTTGCCATTT
>QKYT01000706.1:9294-20358 GCA_003550305.1 Glomus cerebriforme
TATATTTTCAGTATACATTTTTCTTATTGGGAAGGCTAATAACTTATCTAATTTTGCCATAAAGAGCAATTCCAAGCATATCACCAATTCATTAGGATGGTATACAGACGTGCCAGTTACCTTGAAGGATAAAGAAGATAAGACGGTCACAGTTATTGGAAATTTTGTTCGTATTGATAATAGTGAAACAGAACTAATGTTATTTTTTGGTATGTCAAATATTCGAAAGGTTCAAGACATTCCTGAGCCAAATAAAAACCAGTTTCACATAAAGTTACATGGAAAGGCATATATTATCCCAACCTTTAACAAGGTTCTGGTAATCAAAGATTTACCAAAAAAGAATCAGGAATCATCATGTGAAGTGTCTCTCAATTCTCAGATTTTTGTTAATTTTTCTAGCCTGAGTAGTGAGAAGAACTTAAAAAAAAGTGTGTAAAGCTTGAAGAGTAACTATTAAAAACTGAAAAATGGCTTGATATAACATTAAATGCGAGTAATATTCTTGCAGAAAAATGCTTACAACTTATGAAGAAAAGATCAGATGTATAATAGCTTTTCTCTTAATATTTACTAATTTATTAAGATCAGATTCCTGTCTAGATGTATTATCTTTAAAAGAATTGACTACTTTATTTTCATTTTTTTTTACTAAAGTCACTGAAGAAGAAGTTTTATACTAGCCTTTTTTTTCTGACTAACTTTATCTTTTTACCCATTAGTTACTGTATTTAGACTATTAGAATTTATATGTGAATTTGGACCATTCTCATTATCATCTGCATTATACTCTGTATGAATAATCCCATCTTCTTGTATGTTAGTAAAGAAGAAAGTATCATGTAAATTTTCCTGATTATTTTCTGAAATCTGGTCAGAAATGCTAACAGATTCTATGATTTATGCCATTCTTTAGTAGGTTCAAGAGGTCTCTGATTATCAATTATTTTTTAATATGTTGTTAATCCTATACGATATTTTTTACACATAATATGCTGAGCATCTGGAATATTATTCTGAGCATTTCTAATTTCTTCAATAGCTTCAGATGACAAGTGTCTGGCATCTGATCTAAGAAATTTACGAGTATGGGTTGTTTGTTTTTTGCTCATAGTTTGCTAATAATAAATCTGTATGATACTAATAAACAACTTGTAGAAAATTTATTCACAATCTATTTGATATTGGTCTGATATTGGTTTGACATTGGTTTGATATATATATGAAGTTTGCTTTCCTTACAGTGTAGCATGCTATAATCATGATTCAAATAAAAAATAGGTTTAGGATACATATATTTCAAATATCATATTTGTTTTAAACTAGTTTGTTATTGGTCTTTTATTAGTTTGATATTGGTTTGATTCTAAACTCCTTTTTTCCATATTCGAAAAAAATATACATATAAATGATAATTACACTAGCAACTTCTGCCAAAAAATTTGCAGGACAGGCCGTCTCAGAAAAAATTTGTAAAGATATGTCCTAGAAAAAAAAAATCATAAAAAACTTTGCCTTCAAATAAATTCATATGGCAAATATACATATGCTAAATGAGATAAATAATGAAGCATCCTTAGTATTTGGCAATAAACTTGGAGATTCACCATTTAATCGATATCCATTTAGCTGAACTAAGCTTGAGAACCAACTTGCTTGTGTAAAACATGATCTAGATATCGCTTTAAGCTCAGGCATTCAGCTTGGCACTAGAAACAGCCTCTTGATAAAAAATAACGAAAGTTTTTCAGAACGTGTATGCCAGCTTGAAGATGAGGTGAGAGTACTCAAAAATAAAATTAATCAAAAAGAGATTTCTCTTGCAAGTGCTAAGAGCAAGATCGCTACAAAATTGGAAGAGATACATGCTCTCCATTCAAGAGTAGAGGAATTAGAGCAGGATGTTTCTTTAGCAGAGAAGAGATTATTAAAGATGGATTCTTTTAAGCATAAATCTGAACTAGAATACATAAAACTATCTGATGAAAAATTAGTTTAGAATTAGCAAAAATGGAGTTAGAAGATACACTGGCCAAAAAAAAGGATGAATTAATACGGGTAAGAGATGATTTACTTTCAGTGCAAAAGGCAGTAATAGAGAAAGATTCTCTCCTTTAAGAAACTAATACTTTTTTATTAGAGCAGATTTTGAAAATATCCAGCAAATCTAAGCAAAATGAAGTGATTGGAGGTAATAAAGGACTGGAGAAAGGTAACGAAATCACTAGCCTTGAAACAATCTCAAAATCACTTTATTCCTTATTTTTTCAGCATGCAATTATCTTTGTAATAGTATTACTAATTATATATTCGTCTATATTCATCTTACAATGAAGAAAAAAATCTTTTGAATTATAAAATACTCTTAAATAGAAATCAGAGTTATGGATTTCCAATCTGATACGGAGAAGAACCAAAAGACAGGACTACCTCCTATGAAACTTTACCTTATGGATATGAATGAAGCCACAAAGCATGAATTATTCTGAATTCAGTCCCATCCTGCCAGCCCATTATGGCCTTTCTCTATGCTAGTTACTGGGAAAAGTGGATCAGGTAAGACTAATATTTTGGTGAATCTTTTTCTTGGTAATAAAGCTGAATGTATATATAAAGGCGGGTCTAAATATATTGCATATAATGATTTGATAGTTTGTAGTTACCATCCTGACAAGCCTAAATGGGCATTTGTAAGAAAAATGTATGGTATAATTTCAAAAGATCTGAAAGCACCTTACTATGAGAATATACGATTTAGCTATATATCACCAGAAAAATCCCTAGTATTAGAGCATTTTCACCAGAATGAAGTACAGCGATTATTTTTGAGGATGTATGCCTAGTCCCAGAATATATACAAAATCAAATTGGCCAATTTTTTGGGAATGGGTGACATTGGAATATTTCATGCATATACATAGTGCAAAAATATCACAAATCTCCTATATTCATTCGTGAAAATATTACCCATCTAGTATTATTTAGCTCTGGTAATTCGTGTATAGAAATTTCTAAAATTCTTCGGCAATATACTGATGATGTCAAAAATGCTTCAATGGTTATTAACAAATACCTTTGCAAGGGAGAGTTTATTGTGTTCGATTTGAACAAACCAGAAGATGATCCACATGCAATTAGATTAAGATTCGATACTCCATTAGATTTGCGAAAAGAAATTCAGCTATGGTTAAAAAACAATGAGGAAGCTATCATTAAATGATGCATGTATAGTTGCTAAAGAACATGGTGGGATATGCCCTTCAACTGAATATAAAAATAACAGAACTCCATTAATGTGGCATTGTTCTAAGAACCATGTATGGAATGCTCCACTTTCTAGAATTAAAAATTTAGGACAATGGTGTAGGTAAAGTAAAACTTACTCTTGAGGTTGCTAAACAAATTGCATTATTAAAAAGTGGTCAATGTCTTTCAGAAAAGTACATTAATCATCGATTGCCATTACTATGGCATTGTATTAAAGGTCATTTGTGGTATGCATCTCTTAGCAATGTAAAATATCATGGTAAATGGTGCCCATATCGTGCAGGTAACGCTTGTCTTACTCTTGAAGATGCTAAACAAATTGCGCTTAGCCGAAATGGTAAATATCTTTCAACCGCATATAGTAATTCCAAAACTCCTATGACATGGAAATGCCATCAAGGTCATATTTGGAATAGTCCGTTTCATAACATCAAAAATTCTAGTTCATGGTGCCCATATTGCGCGGGTATAGCAAAACTAACCCTTGAGGATGCAAAGCAAATCGCATTATCAAGGGATGGGGAATGTCTTTCAACTGAGTATAAGAATATAGATGAACCGCTTACATGGCATTGCCAATTTAACCATCAATGGCAAAATACACTTTACTACATTAAAAATAAAGGGCAATGGTGTCCATTTTGCATTGGTCGTTATCAATCAATTGAGGATATGCGTAAACTCGCACAAGTAAGAAATGGAGATTGCCTTTCAGATCGATACTATAATTCGCGTACAAAGCTAGAATGGATTTGTGAAAATAGACATCGATGGGAAGCCATTCCCAATAGTATTCAACAAGGAAGTTGGGTGTCCATATTGCGCAGGTAGTATGAAATTAACTCTTGAGGATGCAAAGCAAATTGCATTATCTAGACATGGGCAATGCCTTTCAACCAAGTATAAAAATAATCAATTGTCATTATTATGGTGTTGCAAAGAAGGCCATTTATGGCAAGCATCTCTTGGTAATGTGAAAAGTGGTACCTGGTGTCCATATTGCTCTAAATATAAACGCGAAAGATTGTGTCGAGAGATTATGTCAAAATATCTTGGACCGCCATCTAAGATACGTCGACTTGATTTTCTTAAAACTTTAGATCACCCAACTGGATTAGAACTTGACATTTATTACCCACAATATGGATTTGCAACTGAAGTGCAAGGAGAACAGCACGAAAAATATATAAAATTCTTTCATAACGGTGATCCCAATAATTTCATTAAACACAAGAGCGGGATCAGCTTAAGAAAGAATTATGCGAAGAGAATTTGATTGCCCTAAGGTATGTTTGGTATTTCGAAGACCCATATATAGTTATTCCTGAGCATCTTCGAGAATTAGGTCTTATTGAGTAAACTTAAAACTTTAATTACATTTGTGCCGTTCATTTTTTGTTTCCCGCGACCTGGATCTAAGAAAAAAATTATTCCATTTTACATATATCATATATTTGCAATCATCCTGAAAACTATAAATGAGGGATTTCGAAGTAGCATAACGCCATACGTTTTCCAGTTATTGGTAACAGAATTTAGTATACATACATGTCAAACCGCAGTTAAAAATCACGAGCTCATTGTAGGCGAAAAATGCTCAATAAAGTAACTATTATTTTTTATTTTTATTAATCTAAACATTCCGCACCACCGCATACAACATACATCATACAACATACAGTACTATGTACATGTTAAAAGGTAAATTCAAACGGAGTTAACCTAGCATGATACGTAGAAAGGGAAAGACTACAATATTGTGAGTATTCCTCTAAAAGTTAAACATTTCTCTGATAGCACGTTGAACATAATAAAAGTCCAACGGAATAGGATCAGGTAAAAGATTGCGAGGTTGGATAGGTTGCGCAGGAGGGTCAGGTTGCTTAAAATCATGATAGAGGCAATCTAACGAAATGTTAATGATTCGTTGTCCTGGGGTAATGTTTTGACCAGTTCCCGCGCCATCTTGCGTTCCAAATTCAAACTAATAATCATCAAGCATATATTAGAAATTTTAATATATTAACAGAAAAGCAAATCACTATAGTTTAACATTACCTCAGTTCTATGCGGGATATTGTTTCTTGTCCTCCTATCATCTATGCAGTAGTGCCAAGCCTATAATGAATTAGAATCTTCAGAATACTATACAAAAAATATGATTGTTACACTGGATAATATAGCTTACCCTCATGCGGACTGGCACTTGACCCGAGGGAACAGGATCGATTTTAACAATAATGCAGTCGTGGGCACGGCCGGGACTCAGCCAATACTTTAAAGCTTCTTCCACGTGTTCCATAGTTTCGGTGTAGGCCACCTCTACGACGAGATTTGGCCAAGGACGATTCTAAATAAAAAAGGTATATGAAATTACCAGCTTTAAAAAGTTCAAAACAAATGAAAAGAACAGAAATTACATCTCTATCGCTTCCATCTGGAGCAGTAACAGCAGGTTTTTTGGGACGAAATGACGCGTCGGCTTCTTTTCCACGGGTACTATCACGTGTTCCTTTAAGTAATCAAATTAATACGATACCACAAACAGAGCAATATGTTATAACATTAGTACTTACTGGTAGCACCACAACTATAGATCTCTGCATCAGTCCGTTTTACAGGAATTAAACTCTCAATTATATCGGAAGTGATTGCTCCAATACCAACTTCGTGTGGCATAGAAGGAAGTTCATAGATTATTACTTCTCCATTCAACCACTCCCAACAACCATGAATGTTAAACTTTTCTACACGTTCTTCATAATCCTCAATAGTGATCCCCTTAGCAAGCACATAAGGTAATCTTATATATATGAATAACAATTTATATCAGCCACTAGCTAAAACAAATATCAACGTCAAAAAAGTAGGAAAAGAGACTTACGTTACTTCTTCTTCCCACTTGGCTTTTTTATTGAATTCTCCTTTGTCCCACCACAAGTTTCGATAAAAGTGACAATCTGACATTCGTTCTGGAACATCACTACTCCTAAGAATATCTCCGGAAGATTAGCGAAAAAAATAAGGAGTAACGGTTGCACATATCTACTTACGCAGAACTTGTCCTGGTTCTTATTGAACTAATACTGCTAAAGCTGGCATTTGACGAACCGGTATATAACGACATTTTGCTGTTTTTGGAAAAATTATTTACGATAACGGAAAAGATTTAAAAAGAAGATAAGCCACTTTTACTGATTAAATTTGCGTCACAATTATCCGCTTCTAATACTGCGCCCTCATGTGATAATTTTCCCTGCTATAGTAACGTGACGCATTACGATGATGTAAAAATGCATCTATGGTCATTAATAGTACCTTCGAAAAGGTGAGTTTGTTGTATTTGATCTCACTAGGCCGGAAGATGATCCCTTTGCAATCCACCTAAGGTTTGATACTCCACTAAACCTGCAGAAGGAAATAGAGGCAAGGCAGAAGCGCAAGGAAAAAAGTGTCTCAGCTAATGAATAGAATCTGACTTCATAGATTCCAGCTTTTTTTCGTAATTATAAAAAAATTGGAATGGGAGAACCGGTTATTTATATCGATCCTCAAAAAGCTCATGATTTAGACCGGCATCTTGCTTTGCAAAAACTATATTATCGGGTCTTTATCAAAATACTAAGGGATTATGGGACGCTTGTAAAAAAGCCGGCTACAGCTTTCCATTTACTGATGTAAAAAAATGGCTTGATAGGCAGGCAGTATGGACATTACACATATAAAATAAAAGGTTTGATATAATTTTTTGGCCATAATCAGATGCTAATAATGTAAACAATTTTTTTATTATGATTTAGATATCTATTCTTTGTTATAAATGCTTCACATAGCTTATTACTTGCAAAACTTATTATCTTCTATCTTCTAAAAATAGAAGCTGAGCCTAGCTTATAAAATAAAAATATCTAATGAAATCCTTTCTAATGAAAAAAGCAAAAGAGAAAATAAGTTTTAAAGGTACCTATGAAACTAGTTGTATCCGAAACTTGATCCAAAGATTCCAAAAACTATAAAAAATAAAATTAAAACATTAGAAAATGTTCCTTTCTAAAAAAAAATCAGTTTCACAATTAAATTAATATTTTAGTGTTTCCAATGTCCAAACTCTGAAACCAACATAAGGTAAAAAAAAAGAAGTTTCGCAGCAAAATGATGCGAAACTTACCATTTCATTATCCTGAACTGAAACCTGTAAAAAAAATAAAGGAACGTTAATCAACGTTTCTAATTAAAAAAAAGAAATTTTGCAACAAAACGTTGCGAAACTTACACATTTCGTTACCCAAACCTGAAATCTATAAAAAAAAAATAAGAAACGTTAATCAACGTTTCTAATTAAAAAAAACAAAAAAAAAGAAGTTTCGCAACAAAACATTGCGAAACTTACACATTTCGTTACCCAAACCCAAAATCTATAAAAAAATAAGAAACGTTAATCTACGTTTCTAATTGAAAATAAATCAAAAAAAAAGAAGTTTCACAACAAAATATTGCGAAACTTATCCATTTCATCTCCAAACCCGAAATCTATATATATATATATAGAAGAAACATTAATCAATGTTTCTAATTAAAAAAATTAAAAAAAAAGTTTCGCAATAAAATATTGCGAAACTTACCCATTTCGTCCCAAATTCGAAATCTATTAAAAAAATAATAAAAATCAAAGTTTCTAATTAAAAAATTCAAAAAAAAAGAAGTTTCGCAATAAAATATTGTGAAATGTACCTCAAACCCGAAATCTATAAAAAAATAAAAAAAAAAAGAAGTTTCGTAACAATTTGTCACGAAACTTACCCATTTTGTCCCAAATTTGAAATCTATTAAAAAAAAATAAAAAGAAACGTTAACGTTTCTAATCAAAAAAATCAAAAAAAAAGTTTCGCAATAAAATATTGCGAAACTTACCCATTTCATCTCCAAACCTCAGAAAAAAAATGAAAAGAATCATTAATCAATGTTTCTAATTAAGAAAATAAAATGAAACTTATCCATTTCGTTACCCAAACCTGAAATCTATAAAAAACAATAAAAAAACGTTTTAATTAAAAATTAATGCAAAAAAAGTTCTTTTGCAAAACTCACTCTATTATATCGAGCCTGAACCTATAAAAAAAATAAAGAAACGTTAATATATTGCGAAACTTATCCATTTAGTTGCGCTGAACCAAAACCTATAAAAAAAATAAAATAAAGAAACGTTAATAGACGTTTCTAATTGAAAAAAAAATCAAAAAAATTTACTAAGTTTCGCAATAAACTTACCATTTATATTCCCAAAACCATAACCTAAAAAACTATCAATAAATATCGACTTTTTTGAGCTACTTATTAGAATCAAATTATTAATCGATGATGATATTATTGATTATTAAAAAATATAAATTTATATTTTATATAATAAAAATAGTCTAGTAATTAAACTTAAGTTATTACTTCGTTCGGATACAGATTTTGGTTAAAAAAGTTTGCCAAAATTAAAATTTGAAAATTCAGCCAACTTTAAGACATCACATATTATGTCAATCAGTGATAATATCCATCCCAGGTAGAAAGTTTTGATCCAGGGTAGATGTGCAAAAATCCCAGGTACTACCCTGGATGCATCCGGGTAACTACCCGGGGTTTTTGATCAGAACGGCGCTTCATAACCTGGAACATTTTAAGGATGCCCAGATTAAATAACATGTGATCTTACTGACATTTTTAAATGTTTTTTAATTCTTAAATAAATCTTTAAGGAGCGGATGCCTCGTTTGTTGCAAATTTTGCCTTGGAAAGGTATGCTATTTATTATATTTAGCTGAACGAATTTTTAAATATAAAAACTTAATTGTATGAATAATAAAAGATTAAAATATAGTATTAAGCTGTAAAATATGTTTATTTATAGTAAGTTAAAATAAATAAAATCGGAAATAAAAAAAAAGAAATAACTGATTTCCTCCAAAAATTGCAATTATTAGAACTCTGGAAGAATGGTTGAAATCTTAAAATAAAAAAAAATTGGTATGGTCTTATTTATTTTTTATTAATAATTCTTTTCTTAATTAACCGCAGGTTTTTATTTTTTTTTTTAAATCGGTTTTTTTTTTAATGTAAAAATATACATATATGAAATCACCGGCGGTGATCCTCATTACCGGTGAATTTCACAGGTCTAATAATATTTTTGTAAAAATTTGAAAATTCGATTTTTACATTTTTGTTTAAGAAAAATTTTTAAATTGAAATATAAAATTTTTTTTTTTTAGAGTAAAATTGGACCAATCAGATATATATATATATTGGACGAGTAGTTTGAGTAAGGGTTTCGGCATTTATTTAAATTAGCATAAATATAAAATAGGTTCATTACTTTTTACAGTTTACATTATGGAATTCGCTTTTAACTCTGCAATTTTGCCAAAAAATTGTCTTTTATAATGCCAATATTTTAAAATAAATAAAATAAAATAATAATTTTATTTTTTTCGAAAAAAAAAAAATCCATCAAATATTTTTCCAAGAAAAAAACTCACCAATTCAAATTCCATTGAAGAAATGGTGCGATAGTGAAAATTCTTTGCAGAAATTCATTGTTTCAATTCTTAGTAAAAGACGTTTTGGACAAGAACATACTCCAGCAGCTGATGCTACTTATCAAGAAGTAAAAGATATAGCTAAGGGTACTAATAAAGCTAAGAAGAACAAGCTGGTAATTTATCTGATGCGATGGTAAGAGCGCTTTTAGCAAAAGCACCAACTTGTGATCAACAAGATAGAGCAGATGAAATAATTGATCTTGGTGAAGAATTGGGAGGAAAAAAAAAGGAACAACTTATTAAAGTTGCCAGAACATATCGTCAACTTGAACGAAATACTCCAAAAGCAGGTCAACCATCTGCACTTTGTAAAAAAAAACCGAGACATAAAGAACTTGATGGATTAGTTCAAGCTCAAGATCCAACCGGAAAAAAGGATCCACAACCTCCACCTTCATCNAAAGACGACGAAATTAAGAAATTAAAAAAAGAAATTAAAAAATTGAAAAAAGAATTAAAAAATTGTGAAAATAAATCTGGTGATAAACCACCTAAAAAAGGTGAGAATAAAGCAGAAACTAATCCTGTTGGAGGAGTTAAAATGCCAAGGATTGAAAAGAAAGATGGTGATTTCGTTGTTAATGGAAATACAGGGGTTTGCAAAAAAAACCGGAATTTAAGTCACGTGACTTAAATGATTGTCACAAATCCAATTTAAGACTGATCGACACCATGTAAACAAACATTTAAACTGTGACTTTTAGCATTACAGTACCACACGCTTTACCCCTTTTTTCTTTGAAAAAATTTTTCCTACAATAATTTAAAATGACTGTTTCTGAAAAAAAAGGCAGCTTGAAGTCCTATTACATTATTGGAACCAAGGAGTGCGTTCAGTTCCTGAATTACATAAAATTACAAAGATTCCACGTTCAACTCTTTATGATAATAAAAAAATTAAAGGAAAAANAAACTATAAGTCACAAAGGAGGGAACGGACGATCCAAAAAAATAGCCTCTGAAATATCACGAGCAATAGGCCAGTATATTCGTCAAGATAAATCTATCCCACTCAAAAATATTGTTAATAAAGTGTCACAAAAAGGTGTTCAGTTTCATTATTCAACTGTTTCAAGACATCTGACGAGTGCTGGATATAAAAAAGCTTTACCAAAAACCACACCAATGCTCACACAAACACATAAGGAAAAGAGAGTTGAATGGGCCATAAAATATTCAAATTACAATTGGAAAAAAGTGTTATTTACAG
>QKYT01000707.1:19221-33377 GCA_003550305.1 Glomus cerebriforme
TAATACATTTATATATCAAATATATTAATTTAGTTTAATATTAATTTTGCTAAATTTTTTTTAATAGTTTTAGATCCATGCATTAAGTTTAAATACATGAATGATAATAAGTGAGAGGATTATTGGATTGATAGAACAAAGAAAGATGTATGAGCATGCAAATTTTTTAATTCATTTTATTTAAATTATATTGTAACTTTCTTTATCTCATACAGTCATACTATATTAACAAATTTAATAGGTATTCAAAATTTATAATACATTATATGCATCACAAGAAATTCAAAATAATTATATAGAATGTAATTCATCTGATGAAGACCTAATTTCTCATTTTTCAAAATGACAATGTATAGAACCTGTAAGCGAATTAGATCATTATCTAAAAGCTGATTGTATATATATAGCCTCTTACTGATGTTTTAAAGTAGTGAAAAGTAAGTTTTATTATTTGAAGAATATTTATTTTATTAACAATTTTTTTATAAATAGTGACATGAAAGAATACCCATACTTGTCAAATATAGCTAGAGATTAACTTGGAGTTTCAGGTTTTTATCTTTTTATTTTTTAAATTACTTTTAATGATATTTATTAATGTAAAAAAAATATTCTTATTAAATGGCAACAAGTACGCCTACTGAAAGAATTTTTTCAAGTGTGGCTGATGTTATTACTCCTGATAGAGCAAGTCTTGTTCCTAAGACAGTACATTCTATTATGTGTTTAAAACATTGATACCACTCAGGTTTTTTAGATTAATTATTCTTCATTAATATACAAGTTAAAAAAAAAAAAATTTAAATTCTTGCATGTAATTTTTTTTAGCATAAGCTTTTTTTTTGAAATAATATTGCATTATAAGAAGTTTTTAATTTGAATAAAGAAGAATTAAAATTAAAAAAGAAGCTATTTATTTTTGTATGACAAACTACTCATTAATAATTATGTAATATAATTTAATATAATACATTGACTAAATAANACCCNCTGTNTTCCTGTATTNNTGTNTTAAAATAGTNTTNAAATAGTNTTGACAATTCATATTGTTATTTATAATTTGTAATGATATTTGTGTTAAATTTGTGTTGAACTTGTATTGAAATTACTTATCCATTTTTGTCAATATTTTTAAAATGATTTATATTTATTACCAAAGTGATTTTTTATTATTGTAACCGTAATTGTCTGATTTACTGTAATTATTAAATTTTGCTAATTTTATAAATAATACAATACCTAATTTGTATAATTACTTGACTTTATATTTTTAAGNAATACAAAAATAANANAAAGANTTCTTATTGTACAGTATTAAGTATTTNAATCATNTATTTACTGTATTGATCTAAGTTTTCCTAAAATATCAAATCAGTATTTTGATTAATTAAAATTTTTTTATAAAGGAAAGTATTTTATCATTATTTAACTTTCGCATTTCGAACTTTTAATATTTAAAAATTTTCCTAATATTTTTTTTCAATAATTTCCTACATATTTTTTTTTCAATAATCATAAAATAAAAATGACAATAAGAATCATCTGGAAAGATCCTGAAATGGATCTTTTGGTCTCAAAAAGGAGGAGAAGAAATGACAAATATTATACAAGATTTAAAGGCAATAAAGTGGAGTTCTGGGAAAGCGTTGTCTGAAGAATAAATAGGAGATATACTAGAACTTATACCGCTTGCCAATGCGAGCAGAAATGGAAAAATTTAGTTAGAGATTACAGGGTAAATAAATAATAAATAATAATTTGGAGATAAATATAACTTAATAACAATATAATAAATATCTTTTAGAATTTTTGTAACTGGCACAATGATGCGAGAAGAGGAGGGAGGTGGTCGTATACCAGGAAAAAATATTATCATACCTTCAGAACTCAGTATTCAGCAAATGACTTGAAATGACAAATGAATCAAATGACAAGTCATTTGTCATTTGTCATATAAAAGTCAAATAACCAGTTATTTAAGTCATTTAATCAATATTAAATTTTTTTAAANTTTTTATTAATAATCTTATTTAACATAAAGTAAAGAAATAAAATATAAAAAAAAAATCTTGTTTATATATGTAATAAAAAATTTTTTAATAGTGGTAAAATATTTTCACATCATGTAATTCATGATTATATAATTTTGTAGTAAAAAAATTCTAACCATTTTTTATTTGCTTTTCCAAATTATTTACCACTTAGCAATTCCTCAACTAAAGATAATATTGCAATTATTTTTNCAAATCTGNAATATTGNGAAATTTTGCATCGAATTGCGCATAGTAGTCCGCAATTCCATAATTTCAATCATGTGATTTGTATAAAATACAAAATCACAAATTACTTGAGATCTAGTGATTAGATTTCAATGAAATTTATATTATTCGAATCCTCTCATTAAGACAAATCAAATGGTATAAATGTCATCATTTTAACATCAATATTGATAGAAATACAACTACACAAACATCTAACAAATTTTGTAAATGAAACATTATCCAATAATTTGATTTCAATAATCTTTATACCATTCAATTTGTCTCAATGAGCAGATTCAAATAGTGGTAATTTTATCATTCTAGCATCAATATTGGCAGAGTTATGCTTTAATAAATTTATAATATATAATTTCAGCCAGAATTATGTTAATTTCAGCTAAAATTGCAGAATCGGACCTTAATTTCTGCAATTGTCCACAATATCATGGACCCATCTTTACATACAGTATGTATATAAAAAAATTATTTTTTCATAACCATTTCCATTGGATTATTTCCTTAACAATCTAACAAAAAAGAAATTTATTAACTATATTGCAAGACTTCATATTTTAATGATTTTAATTAATCTAATTTTACTTATTAATTTATTTAAAATTTTTATTACATCCAAATTTTAATCTTGAACTGATTACTTAATACTTATAAATCACGTGATTCTGATAAATTATCCAATAATCTTTCTATATTATAATAACAAATGACCAAATGACAAATGATTGATGTCATTTGTCATAATCCTAAATTATTTGGCATTTGTCATTTCACAAATGATTTAAATGATAAATGCCAAAGGATTCATAATCCTTTGACCAAATGACTCCTAATCCAAAAAAATGGTCAAATGACCAGATCATTTCCAAACATTGGGTTATACAAATGAACTTAAAAAATGAATTTCTGCTGAAATATAGTTAAAACTGATTTTCATTTGCTCTTGCATATTTATCATTTCATTTTCAAGCCTTGATATATGTTTTTATATACATAGAAATAATAATATTTAATAGTAAAATTATACATTAATTTAATAAAATTAAAATAATATTATACTTTCATATGAATCCACATTTGTACTTCTATTATGAATACGAATTTTGTTATTTTTCATTAAATCTTCTTGTGAATATAAATATCTGTAATTTGCTAAAGAATGGGTAGATTGTCTGCTATGTGTAAAGATTCTCTAAGTATTTAGAAAATCCAAACAATAAAGAATAAAGTGATGCACATGTGATTAAAGAATTTTGTTTTAAAGGCATTATGAAAAAAATTGTTATGAAATTAAACTACAAGTGAAATGTAAAATTTATTTTGGAAAAAAAAGTAAACGAGATAAAATTTCATTATAATTTTCATTATTTATGTATTACCCAAATAATTGTTTTTCAATACTTTCTTGTGATTAATTTAATTAATTATATGATTATGTGAATTTAGTTTAATTTTTGAAATAAAGTGTGATATATACTAGCTATATATATATTTTTTATCCTCTATAGAGTTTGATTTGATAATTCTACAATTTTATTATAGTGATCAAAAGTTAGCGAAAAGTTTGTTTTATAGTATAATTTAATTAATTTTTAAAAATGGATAATAAATATACTATTGTTTAAAATAAATTTAATATTTTAGAATCACATATACTCATTATACAAAAATATGTAAATTAACTAAAAATATTAGAAATTGATTTATTTTTTACATTAAATACAGTAATAGTAGAAATATCATATGATTTGATCAACATGTCTTATTATTTTCTTTTTAATAATAACTTATTTTAATTTTTATGTAATTATTAAATTAATATATGAATAAAATACTAGTGAAAAAAATTTTTTTATCTATCTTTTTTTCATTATGCCAAAAAAACTAACTTTAAGTGAAAAATGATCACTTGTAAGCAATTTGTGAACTAATAAAATTCGTAATGTTTCTAAATTACATGAAATAATACAAATTCTAAAATCTATTCTATATACTTATATTCCAAAACTTAAAAAATCTGGTACTATTAAACTAAAACTATGTTCAGGAAGATCTAAACTTTTATTTCCAAAAAAATACATTTACCTTAAAAAATTGGTTAGCATAAAAAAATATGCAACTAGTAAGGAAATTGCTTTTATGTATAACCAAATATATTCAAATCTTAATATTACTTCAAGAACTGTTCAGAAGAATTTTTTTAAGTTAAGTTATTATGTTTGCATACCAACTTCAATACTAATGTTAACTACTACTGCTAAAGAATATAGGATTGAATGGACAAAATCTCATCTGAATGAAAATTGGAAAAAAAGTCATTTTTTCTGACAAAACAATATTTCAATTATTTCATAATACAATACTAGTGAGATACAAAATTAGAGAAGAAAAGCCACAGTATGCAATTGTAAAATATCCATTTAAAGTTTATATATGGGATGCTTTTTATGTACAAGGACTTGTAGAGTTTCATTGCTTTACTGAAAATATGGATGGAAAACTTTACTGGAATATTTTAACTAAAAATCTTTTTACTAGTGCTACAAGGATTCTTGAAAAAAGATAATACCATATGATATGATTATATCATATGATGATATTCCACTATTTAATAAAAGATCTTTTTGGAATAAAACTTATAATATAGATCTTATTTTTGAAATATATAATAGTTTTTAATCTCCAATTGTTACAAATATACTTAAAGAACTAGTTATATTGAATTAATAAAAAAATGTTAGTATTTTAATCCAAATGAATAATTAATAATTGTTAAATTATGATATTTGAACTATTAAATAAACTCTTTTTAGTAAAATAAACCAATTAGTTAGAAAAAAAATACTATTTACAATTGTTATTTTTTTTTTTACATATACAGTAAATCATATAATTTGCAAATAAATTTTAAGTTTTAATTGAGATAAAAAGAGTAAATAATAAGTAAAAGAAATATTAGCAAAATATTATTAATATTCTTTTTATTTATTATTTTTTTATAAAAAACTTGATAGTTCTTTTATTTAAGTTGGTATAAGAGTATTAGTTTATTAGATTTTTATGGATACTATAATTAGGATAAGTTAAATAATACATATATAATTCCTTATATTTACTTTACAGATTAGTATAAATTATAATCAAGAATTTTGTAATTTGTTCTTAATTTAAAAAGACCTATTATATAAGAATATTTTATTTTATAAAATGTAATTACTGGATTATATTATTAAGAAAACTAACTACATACTGTACATAATAATACAAATATAATATACTTTTATATCTTATTAATAGTGAATTGCAATTATTTAGTAGCTGAATCAATTATATTAAATAACATTGGTGATGATAACTATAGTAATAAGAAGCTATTTGTCACGTGTCCAAAATGTTTAAAATGTGAAATCCAAACATCTAAATTGATTTTTATTAATATCATATTACCCCATTATATATGGTTAAAATTTTGTTTACATTTAAAATAAAAAAAATTAAAATTATTTATTCAATCTCAATATAAACCTAAAAACTGAATAAAGAAATGTTTATAATTTTTTGTTTTTATTATTAATAATCATGTCATTTTTTTATATTAATTCTAGCAAAATGGTGGTAAGTATAATGTTTCATTTAACAATTTTTAATTAAATTCATATTTGTAGATTATACTCCAAAGAAATTGTACTGTATATTTTAAATTCATTAATTAATCAGAATTCTTCAATTATGAATAATAAATTTGTTTATTAAAAGTTTTATACTCAGCTAAATTCAGAAACATCAAAAATTATACCAATTATGCTTTTGGTATAAGAATTTCATCACTTGTCAAAAAACTTCTAGCAAAAGTGCAAAGGCTTCATTAATTTCGATCAGGTGTACTGGTGTAGTACAAATATATTTTAATCACATGATATAAACTATGATAACTAAAATTTCGTTTTTCTGTTTAATAGTTTGTTTGCATTTTGGCTTTTGAAAATAAACTAATATTAACTTTTAACTGTTAACGTATTACATAATTTAAACAATGGAGGAATTTTTTACAAAATTGATACAATTTGGTATTCAACTCGAAGAATCATGTCGCGAATTAAGGTTCGTAACTCATACCGTTCTATCCGTTCACTTTTTATATTCATTAATAGAATAATTTTTTTTTTAATATATTCATATAACTTATTTAAAGAACTACAATTGAAAGTCCCGCATTACCAATATCCTCAGGATATCAAGAAAATTATTTTCGTGACATGCTCACACAAAGTAAATCAATGTTAAATGAAGTAAATTCATTAGAAAACACTCCAAATATTAACCATCATATGAGTGACTTGGTTCTTGCTACTACCGATGTTTATGAAAAGGTATTTTAAGTCTCATTTTAAATTCATAACAATTTCTTATAAAGCTTTGAAATTTTTTTATTCGATATCATTTTAATGATAGATGCAACATGATATTAGTTTATTGGAGGAACAGTTACGCGAATTTGGGTTGGAAGGTAAGTTACGCGTATTTTCGCGTTTTTTCAATTAATTTTATTTTTAATTTTGCCAGGTAACAATTAATTTACTCATTTATTATAGGAACTTTTGTTCCAAAATCAACAATTGCCGAGGAAAAAATGATAGAATCTACAGAGGGAATTGTTCAAGAATCAAAATCTATATCATCTGACGAACCTTCAAAGTTTCATCCTGAATCTGAAAAACTTACACCACCTGTTATCAAAACATTTAAAAGACTTTCCACTCAAACACAAGAAAGTCCAACACTTGAAAGTTTTGGTTTATCAGATCACGCATTAGCACTACTTAAAGCTGGTTAATATTGATTTAAAAATTCAGTTATTAAATATTTCTCTTTATTTATAAATTAATCCATTTTTTTTAGGTACACCCGAATTAATTAAAGATTATGGAATTAAGTTAAATTCTAAAAATTCCGAAACAAAATTTCATAATGAAGTCGCGTCAAATGACGTAACATCAACATCTATATTTGAACAACAGCAAATATCTCCTAGATCAAGCTTTCCATCTTTATCTTCTGATGAAATTCCAAAATGTACAGAAATCAGACCAATTACAAAAGAAGAGATGGAAACACTTGGTTATGACATTCGTAGACAAATTTCTATGGAGGTAATTAATTCTGCGATAATTTTGATTAATAACATTACAATTGAATAATTTGTGTATTTATCACAGTTCTTAAATCAAGTCATATATGATATTAATGAGATGGTCGGAGGTAAGCTAAAAATTTCTTTAATATTCTTATATTAATAAAATACTAATAAGGGATATTCTTGATTATTTAAGATAAACACGACATGCCAGATTTTCCGCGACAGGCTTGGAATGAATTCACATATGATGAGCTCTTGAATGAAATTGGAGTTGGTTTGTATAATTCTTGGAATTGTTTATGCACTATAATCAAATGTTTTAACATTGTTATTTTTTTTTCTATTTTGGATAAAAGGTGGAACAGCCACGATTGATATTGTTTTATTAGCTTTGATAACTCTAGATAGAATTGTATCAAGATGTAGCGATCCTGATCCAATGAAAAAAAGATATCGAATTCTTTAATTCATTTCGGTAAAATATAATGAATAAATCTGCTTTAATTTCTAAACAATTATTATTATTATTATCATTATTTACTGTATCTATTAAAATAATCGATTTTATTTTAAATATCGATTTTGAATCTTATTAAAATTATGGCGCTGTTGAAGATCCTAAAGACGTAATTGGCCATTTTGGTATATGGTCAATTGTATATTCATCTACCAATCCCACGCGAAAACGCTCCACACCTGCCCATGCAACCATAACACCATTATCAGTGCATAAATGAGGTGGCGGACAAATTAATGGAACATTATGCCGCTCAATTGCCAACGATTCCAAACTAGAAAAAAAAATAGTCAAATTGTCATCAAGATGTAAAATAAATATTTTGAAAAAATACATACTTTGAACGAATGTTTTTGTTACTTGCTACACCACCACTTGCAACTAAAGCAGTTAATGGGATGTCTTTTTCCTTGCACCATCGGAAAGCTAATTCTACTTTATCTGTTATATGGGTTATAGCTGATTTCTGAAAAGTTGAAGCTAAATCTCTTTTAACATTATCATCATCTAAATCTAAGTTTTGCTTTTCAATTAAAGTACTCATTGATGTTTTCAGCCCACTAAAACTCAAATCCATCGCTTCTTTTCTACGTTTATCTTTTGTCATCGGTACTGGAACTGAATATTTCTTAGGGTCTCCATTTTCAGCGAATTGTTCTAATGCTGCACCAGGACCACCTCCACGACCTTTCAGCCAAGGTATTCTAAGTAATCGAGCAATTTTATCATATGCCTCTCCGATTGAATCATCTATAGTTGTTCCAAGGTGAGTATAATGATTGACACCATGTGCTACCAATATGAGGGTGTGCCCACCAGATATTAACAGTGTCAAGAAAGGGAAAGGTAATAAATCTGGAGTTGGATGAGTAAGACGTGCCGTAAGCGCATGAGCTTCCTAAAACATATAGACGCATTTTGATATATAAAGTTGCAGCTGAAAGAAAGATGAAATTGCTCAACTCTTGGACCAGTACTAAAAATTTATTTAACAATAATACATGCCATATGATGAACGCCTATTAATGGTTTACTATAATAAGATATAAACAAAGATAAGAACATTAGTGTCATCATCATTTTCTTTCATGCAATGAAATGTTTTCATATTTACCAAAGTGCAGCAGCTAAAGCTTTTCCTGCACTCAATCCATTGCCAAGACAGGCAGGAAGTCCAGGACCTCTTGTAACTGCAATAACATCGATATCTTTCACGATATCCATATTTGCCTTATCTAAAGCTTCCCTTATTACAAGTGGTAAATGTTGTTGGTGACTTGATCTTGCTAAGTTTGGAACGATACCTCCATATGGTTCATGTAATTGTTGTTGAAGGTGAATTGCTTCACTTATTATTTGTCGCTCTGAATTTACAATTGCAACTCCTGTATCGTCGCAAGAAGTTTCAATACCAAGAACTGTGAAGGGCGTTTTTATATTTGAATAAAAAGTACCATAATTTTTGGATAAGCAAGTTCTTTTTAGATTATAAAAATTATTTCGTGTAAAATTTAAATATTTTGTGAATAAAATCATTTTTTTTTTTTTAAAAAAAAAAAAAAGTTTTGAAAATAGATTATCAAAAAATGTTACACAACAATTTACTGTACATCTAAAAGTCAAGGATTCAGGGTTTAATGTCCCAAACTACCATGTTTTTAAGGACATGGCCAAGCTTTGGGGTTCCAAAACACCACGAACAACTAGTTTCGTAAACAAGAATATATTATGAAATATTACATACAGAGTATTGGGTTCATCTTATTTAAAAATTTTAAGTACTGTATATATTAATACAAAGATTTGAAAGATGAATTGGCTTCCATTTTCCAGAATAGTATTTCTTATTAACAAACTCTCAAAGAAAGACCACTATTTGATTTATCAATCCAGACCATATGATTAGCTACTTTAGCAGAAATCTTTCAAAGTTTCAAAGTTGGATTTTAATTGCAATCATAATCTTATTTACTAAATATAGATTTTTTTTTGTGACTAATTGCTAAAGCTTTGAAAAAGGTATTGCAAAACAGTTCTAGTTTAGAGGTCAAAGAAAAAAATCAATCAGATCTGAAGAATTTCACCAGGAGGTTGACATAAATGATAAGGAAAGTGATAAAGAAATTCTCATTATTACAAAATCTAAAAATCTAAAGAAATATAGTATTCCAATCCACAGATATCTGTGATCTATTTATCCGATCTGATCATTATCCATCATCCAGAAAATCTGCTGAGTTATGGATATTTATCAGATATCTATCAGATATCTGAAGAATAATTGAATACAGATAAAAATAAAATTATATAATATTGATAGATAATATTTAAATAATCCATAATTGTCTATTATCCAATTATCTGAGAAATCCTATCTGATATTATCTGTTATCCAAAATATCCAGATTTTTGGATAGATATCTATAATCTGGTGGATAACAGTTTAACAAATTGGAATACTAAAGAAATAACATGGCAAAGAATGACTATTGAAAGAAATTTAAATCAGTTTATAAAGTTTCTAAATCCAAGAAATGTAATCATTATTAAAAAAACTGCAAGATAATAATCATATATTTGGTTCTTTATTTACATATATATATTTTATCTTATTTTCTATTTTATTGTTGGAATTCAAATAACATGAATAAGTAAAAATATAATATAAAGTATTGCTTAATAATTAGATATTATCCGCCATCACGTGATTTATTCATAATTGTTGATAGTTATTGTAAATCATGTATCAGGCAAAAAATCATGTATCAGGCACTAAAATTATGTATCAGGCACTAAAAATCATGTATCAGGCAAAAAAATCATGTATTAGGCATTATTTGTTTATTAGAAATACAATAAAAATATTTATAATAATAAACTAATTAATTATAGACAGAACAATTTGTATAATAATTTTTATTTATAATAATTGTCTTTCTTTTTTTCTTGTTTATATTTGATTCAGAAACTGCAATAGGCTTTTATTTTTGTTTAATAATTGTGAAGCCTTGCTAAAACAATCATTAGGTGACTGTAATTTAAATTGAATGTATTAATATGTAAAATTTTAAATAATAAAAAATATAAATAACTCTTTATCTTCCAATACATTTTTATTAGTAGTAGTTTCAGTTAAAGATATTTCTTTTTTTCTCTTTTGTTATTTTAAGATAATTTCACACTCCAGTTAATAAATTGTGACCTGAAATAATCATAGTTCAGCTGTTTAGTTTAAAAGACTAAAGAATTTATTTAATAATTTGTAGTTTTAATATGTTTAAATATTTATCTTACATTATTAAAATTTGTATTCTCCATTGAAAAAAATAAATTTGGTTTATTTTAAAAAAAAAGTTTATAGAAAAAAAGCTTAAAAACACGTTAACTTTAAAAGTAAAAAGTTTATTATGCAAAAATCACGTGACACTGGATAAATCACTCATTCGGCACTTTGAACCAAATAACTGATGCTATCTAAGGTAGCTATTATATTGGGAATCAAATTTGATTTTTTATTTAATTTTGGGATCTTATGGATCCCAAAATTAACTAATCAAATTTGATTTACCCAATATAACAGTTATTTAGCACTTCATGTCGAATAACTATTAATTATGCACTATTGTCTGTTTAATTAAATATATAATTTACAAATTATACGATACCATATTTACCCAAAAATAAGCAACCTGTTTTTATTATAAATTGCTTATTTTTAAATACAAAATATTTGTTAAATATCTATAGCAAAACTGCACTAAATCTCAGTTAATGATCATTTAATTTGTTGTGTAATATTTTCTTCATTTTAAGTATTATTTTAATTATAATCACATTTATTAATCTATAGTTAAATTTTCATAAAAAATATTCAAAAATTTTACAACTTACTTATTTTTGATACTTACTTATTTTTGGGTAAATACAGCATTATATATTAACTATTATTATATATAATTTAAAAATAAATAATCAAATTTAATATGAATATTATATAGTATTATCTTTTAAGTACAGAATTTTGTTATTCTGATCATGACATTTTATATTCATACTTTTGTAGTTATCCAAGTAATATATATACTAGAAGTTTAGTTGGATTCCCTTATTTCTTTTGAACAATATCAAAAGTCAAGAATAACTCATTTATCTAAAAATATATACCATCTTTTCTAAATTGATCTGCATATTTTTGCAAATTATTATTTTTCATAATAATTCAATTCTCCAACATTAACATAAAAATCTAGAAATTTTGATAAGCCAAATACAGATTCACATTAGCATTAATTGAAACATCTGTTGATAATACTATTTTGATAGTATAGTAGCATTCCATTTGCCAAGTTTTTTCAAATAAATGTAAATTATTACTTTCTTTTCTCAAGTGATTGAACTAAAAAGTTATTAAAATTTAATATAGGTGAAGAGAAGAGAAGGTAAAAAGATGATGACTTAAAATAATTTGTGTAATAGAGGTAAAAAATATTTTTATTAATAGAATCTATTGTAAAAATATCTGTTTTAATAAATTTTTGGCAATATTAGTATTTGATTAAAATTAAGAAGATAAAAATTATTATCTCAAATGATATATAGTATAAAATTTGTTTTTTCTTCATTTGGATTTTAGTTTTCAATTTAATAAAAAGTATGTAAAGTTGAAACTATATTACTTTATAAATTTAATAAAGTAAGAGATTGCAAAATTTTTTTAGTTGATATAGTTATGAAAATGATCATATAATTATTTTAAAATAAATCAATACAACCCAAAATATCTATTAGTGATAATAAAAATTACTTTTCTAATATCATCAGAAATGTTAAAATGATTCTGAATATTATATTTCTGAATAAAGTTTTTATAAGTTTATCAAACTCTTATTATATTAAAAGAAGATTAAAACTAAAAATATTAGCATATTTTATAGGTATTGGATTGTCAGCAAGTGTTAGATAGTATATATTAAGAAAAAGTATTTAAAGATTTTTATTACACTTAATAGATTTTTCATTTTTGTCAAAAGTATTAAATATACAAATAGGTAAGTATTCTCTGTACAGTTACTAATGCTATTCTAAGTATAATCAACTTTATCTATCTAAAAGCATTAAATTCTTTCTTTTTAAAATACTAGCAAGATTAATGTATTTACTATTATAATTAGGTAATAGAAACTATTATAAGTCCAGAGCTTTGAAAAAAAAACTATTTGTATGACATTATTTATTGTTATCAGTATATCTTATCCAATATAATATTAAAACAATCAAAATAACAATTTTTATTTGTTAATTTATGCATACAGATCACTAAAAATTGCCATGTGATCTTAATCATTTATCACTTTGTGTAAATATATATAATTCTTTGCTTTATTTTAGATAATAATCTTGAAAATACTTATTAAGAATACTCTTGCTTATTGCGCAAAAAGTTAATACAATTATTTTTCATATAATTAATAAAAATTTCTGTTATATGATCTTTAGTTGTTTTTTCAAAATACTTTCTTATATTTTTCTTTTTGCTTTTGCTTACCCTTTTTTCATTTAAATTCAGTTTTCAACTTCTAATCAAACTAAAAATAAGATATACTATATAAATGGGTTTTTTATTAGAAAAATTGTTTTAATCAAATAAAATTTTTCAAATTTCTTAACTTTGCATACTATTGTTTGATTAGAAAAAAAGATGAAGAGTTGATTAATTTTTTTTGAATATTATAGTTTAATTAAGATACAATCAACTTTCAATTGTTTAACAGCATAGTTTTATGAAAATTGGATAGATTTTTATTATAGACACTATATTTATGATTAAACTAATCAATGAATATATTGCAAGATATAATTTTTTTTTTATTTATTTATCTTTATTTTAAACTTTTTTTTTTACATAATCACTTTTCAATTATTGATTACATACTATATAAAATATTAAAATAAAAACATATCTTCTTTATTCTGAATTTTGGCTTTAACCTGTAGTATTAGAAGATATAGCTTTAAGAGAAATGGTCTTTTCTGTAAGAATTACAATTAAAATTAAGTTAAAAATAGTCCCTATGAAAAAGTTTGTGTAATTTTTGTTAAAAAATCATCCAATTAAATTCATTACGATTTCTATATATTTGACCATACAATAAATGTGCTAAAAATTGCAATAAATTACACAATAATTGTATGGTAATTCATACAATAATCATCTTATTTTTGACCT
>QKYT01000707.1:37505-58945 GCA_003550305.1 Glomus cerebriforme
ATTGGTTTAAAAATCAAATCAAATTCAAATTTGGCTTATATTCGATTTGATTTGAATTTGCGGAACCCTAGTGTTTTTAAATAGAACATATATGTAACTTTTTTGTAGATTTTAGGTACAAATAAATTGGTTTCACAGATATGTATATATAATACAACTAATAACATGAACCTTTGTTTTATTAATCTTTCAAATGCTGAAAATTTGGATTTACTATATTTGGAAGTATCTAAAGCCATATTTGATCACATGATTTGAAATAACTTAAATGTTAAATATTTTGTAAACTAAGATTAATGTGAACTTGAAACCTATAAAATAAATGTATTTTAGCATGCTCTGCAAGATTACTTAAGTCAAAAAAGTTGATTTTGAATAGTGTTTTTGACTTTACATATGAACAAATGATCTTTGCTAATCATATCCAAAAATGGATAAATAAATTTTAGCAAACATGAAAAAAGTCAAATAAATAAAAAACAGTGTTCTAAACCTCATTAAGCGTTCTAATTAAACTTGCAGAGCGGGCCAAAATACACTTACCATATGCATTTTAAAAGGTTATATAAGTTGGAAAAAGTTTTATTTAGAAAAAAAAGATTTTTCTTGGCTTTTTTGTAGCACATTCTAGCAGAATCTCACAAGTGAATAATGAATCTATAATGGAGTTTTTTTTTAAAAAAATATGTTCTATATCTCCAATTATCTTGTTGTAAATGGAAGAGGTTCTACGGTATTTCTCATAGGTTATAAATAAATGGAGCTATGTAAAATTAAGTTTCTGGTATTAAATCTTTAAATCATTCAATTTATAGAATTTTGTTAGTCATTTGCTAAGATAATAAATTGAACACGTGTCAAGATTAGGAATAACTATTTAAAATATCGAGAAATTTCCTTAAAAAAACGAATTAGAATTTTTAACAAGGGTATGTATTTTACCATCCTCCGGTGAGGCTTTCGCTTTTCGCTTGTACGGGAAATTATATATTCCATTAGTGTGCGGATAAATCATTTCTATGTATGGTATATGTAACGGGCTAAATGTCAAATGTTACATCAAAAATTCGTCATAAATGATACCAGATAATCTGTAAGTATAAATCTACCCATTTTTCATTTTTTTTGGTTGGTTATTATGGCAACTCTTGCAGATATATTTTCACATAAATCGACTTCACCAGCTATTATTATTCCAGAAAGCGGCCCAGAACTTTCTTATTCACAATTATATGAACAAATTAAATCATTTCAGCAACAAATTATTAAAAAATGTAATATAAAACCACAAGATGCTATTGCTATTGTATTACCAAATTCTTTAGAATTTACAATTAGTTTTCTAGCGATTACATTACTTCGAAATATTGCAGCTCCATTAAATCCAAATTATGCCGAAAATGAATTCAAATTTTATATTGATGATTCAAAAAGTAAAGTAATGATAGTTCCAAAAGGTTGGGTTAACCAAAATAAACCCGCAGTTCAAGCTGCCAAAGCTTTTAGTGTGGTAATTTTTGAAATATCATGGGATAATCATAGTCAGAAAATTCATTTGGATATTCAAAGTGGTAATCCAAAAGGAGGAAAATTTGAAACCCGTGATCCTCATCCTTCTGATGTCGCTCTTTTATTACATACATCAGGAACAACTGGAAGACCAAAAGGTGAATTTTTTAATTAAATCTTTTTATTATTAGTTCATTTTAAAATTTATATTATTTAATTAAAAATAAAACTTAGGTGTTCCGCTTACGCATCGTAATATTACAACAACCATGAGTAATATAATTAATACATATAAGTTGGTGCCAAGTGATCGTACTTTGCTAGTAATGCCACTCTTCCATGTTCATGGTTTAATTGGTGGAATGTTATCCACCTTATTATCAGGAGGTACAGTTGTAATTCCTCCTAGATTCTCTGCCACCGATTTTTGGAAACACTTTTTACAACACGGATGTACTTGGTACACTGCCGGTAAAAAAAATTTGAAATATTCTTAATATTTTAAAAAAGAATTGCAACAGTTTCTAACCTTCCTTTTTATCAATACCGAATAATCATATAAAGTGCCTACAATTCATCAAATTTTATTGCGTCATCCGCTTCCGAGCGGTGGAGCACCTAAATTACGCTTTATTCGTTCGTGTTCATCATCACTTGCTCCAAGTACTTTAGAGGAGCTAGAAAAAGTATATAAGGCGCCTGTACTGGAAGCGTATGCTATGACTGAAGCAGCACATCAAATGACTTCAAATCCATTGCCGCCTTTACCACATAAGCCTGGTTCAGTTGGTATTGGCCAAGGTGTTCAAGTAACTATCTTGGATCAAAATGGAAACCCGACTGAAGAAGGCGAAGTGTGTATTAAAGGTGTAAACGTGACACCTGGTTATCTTAATAATCAATCGGCTAATGAATCATCATTTACAAAAGATGGATGGTTTAGAACGGGTGATCAAGGTAAATTTGACAAAGATGGATATTTATTTTTAACAGGACGTATTAAGGAATTAATTAATCGTGGAGGAGAAAAAATTTCTCCCTTGGAAATTGATTCGGTTCTTTTATCTCATCCTTCGATTTCCGAAGCTGTTTCTTTTGCTGTACCCGATAAAATGTATGGACAAGAAGTTCATGCCACCGTTATTCTGAAGAAGGGTCAGCAAATTACTGAAAAAGAATTACAAGATTATTGTGGAAAATATCTTGTTAAATTTAAAATACCAAAGAAAATCTATTTTACTGATGTTATGCCCAAGACTGCTACTGGTAAAATACAAAGAAAAAATATTAGCAAAAAGTTCTTTAAACCTCAAGCAAAATTGTAATATTTATCTCTTTATAGGCTTAATAGTAATTCGTTAATAGTTACATATAATAAGTATAAATATTTATTTGATATAATAAACAGTAAAAATAAATTTTAATAAATTTTAAAGAGTTAAGCTGAGAAAAATGCACTCAATAAGTTATCACGTGTACACTCTTCTTCTACCAATCTTTTATCGGTTTCAGCATTTTCGGTCCATTTGATTAATGTTGGAATTTGTTTTAATTGAATTCTTGGATGAAGCTTGTAAGGATTATTAGGTTTACCCTTATATCTAATATATTTATTTTAGATTACAATACTTATTAAAAAAAAAATTTTTTTAATTAAATCGGAAAATTTTAAACTTCATATATTACTTACTCTTCTCTTGTTCCAACAGGAACCTCAATCAACACGGAATCAACAGGCGCTTTTTCTTCAAAATACTTATGAATAAAAGGATCAGCTGAAAGTTTATTTTAATTTAATATTTACATTTAAATGAAGAAATAAAATTGAGTGAAAAAAGAAACTTAAAATTTACCATCTACACAATCTGGACACCAAGATTTTCCGGTATTTGGGACTTCAGTGCCTTTTATAGTAGTTTAAAATATATTGATAAAGATTCATAAATATAAAATTATTTATAGATAAATACATCCATCCTTATTTTCTTACCGAATAAAACGACAAAGACGTTTTGTCCCTTATGTTCTTGAACAATTTTATCAACAGTTCCGTCAAATTGATCATAAGCGGGAATTCGTACAGTATGAACCATGTTTTTTTTATTTGTTTAAAAGCGTTTGTTACGTTTGTTGAATATTTGTTACGTTTGTTGAGTATTTGTTGCGTTTGTTGTGGGAATAAGGAGTTAATATTAACCTTTTAAATACAAAATTGTGTAATATTAAAATGAAAGTTATAATGGTTAGATGATTAACAATAAAGTACCACAATCAGAAAATAAATATTAGTATTACACAACTTAAATCTCTAGCTACAGCACGCGTTTTAAGCCATTATTTACCGGGAATATAAAAAGGAACAATTGTGAGAAACCGGTTTTAATTCCTTGTTTGGAAATCATTAGCAGTAAAAGCAGATCACAAACCTAACAAAAATAAAATAAAGTTTATATTACAGTAAATGTTCATGTTTTACGCGTTTATACGTTTATACTCTTTAAAATGATATTTGTTCGAGAAAAAAGTTTTTTAAATGCGTTTCCAGTTTGTTACGATTCCTCCCAGCTGGAGAAATTGTAAAATTGTAGATGAAATGAATATTAAGAAATAATAACCGTTAAACCAGTCGTTCGGATTTAATTGTAAGGTTTTAACTTACATTTCTTTTAATTATCAGTCCACCCCTTTCTAAAAAAAAAAGAAATGAGCGGCAAAGATGCATTTTGTTTTTACATAGTTTTAATACCAAAAAAAAACCTGTTCAAAGCTTCCGAACCTGAACCAGAACACTAATGGAGACAGGTGAAAAACAAGCCTTGGCATCTTTTTTTGCGGTAATTATTGATCACGTGTTGCAAACATAGTAGAAGTTCCTTTAAGTATTGGGCGTGGGAAGTTAATTTTTATTCTAGCATTCACTCATTGTTGAAAACTCCGAGATTTCGTGTTACAAACCATAGTCACACTACGCATTTCATGACTGCATAATCGTCATATATAATTCCCGTTCTTTTTTTTTTTATATTGTAGAGGTTTTTTTTATTAAATGGTAAAATCAAAGTTCTCAACCACCGGTAAACAAATTAGAGATCTATGAACAAGAAATTTAAACCTTATTTTAAATTAAACCAGTAAAAGCTATGGAGATCCTTAAAGATAATTTCCATCAATGTTTTCCCCTCATTCAAGAGGCTATTGAAGGAGCTGATTTCATAGCTATTGACACTGAGTTGACTGGTGCGTAAGAAAGTATGGGTTGTTACTAGACCCTGTATGAAACTTAACTTGCTGAACGCGAAATGCTTTTGTTATAATAGGTTTGAACGAGCGCATTGAAAGAATAAAAACCTTCGACGACCCGCAGTCAAGATATACCAAAGTTCGAACTGCTGCTACAAAAGTATGTTATTTTTCTTTTTTGTTTTTTTTTTTACAAATTCTCATAAATATTATTGAATGGTAAGAAACTATAACAGTAGGATTTTTACATATTTTTCAGTTTCTTATCATCCAATTCGGGATATGTACTTACACATACGTGGAAGCGGAGAACACTTTCGTAGCGAAACCATTCAATTTTTATATATTTCCGGCAAATTCTGATAGAAAAGATTATCATGATACTTGTTTCATGTGTAGCGGATCAAGTTTACATTTTTTATTAAATTGTGGATTTGACTTCAATAAATTAATTGCACAAGGTATGAATATAAATAAACCATCATTTCTTCATTTATTAACTTGATCTAATGAAATACTTTATTATTGGAACTTCCCATACCAAAGGTATACCATTTCTTAACAAAACAGATGAAATAAGACTTACACAGAGAAGAGCCGATATTGCACAAAGACAACTTGGTAATTTAAAGTTTCTTGTATTACTAATCAAATCAATTTGTTTGATATCTTTTGATGATCCAATTGATTTTTATCTTAATTGCAGATATCCCGCCGGATGATGATACAAGAATATTTGTAGAAAAATCTATGTGAGAATTCTATTAAGTTTGTCCATTTGGATAAGAATTTCCTCTAACTTTTAAATTGGGAAAATTAGTTCATCTATTCATACATGGCTTTACGATACGGATGCAAACCAATTAACATTGGAAACTCCTAGTATGAAGCAGAAGCGTTTGATCTTTCAAGAATATAGGCAAAGGTTTCAGTCATATTTGTTTAATCATATGTATTTATTTACTTTTATAGAGTATTTATTATTCTATTATTAGGTTCAACGGCCTTGCGTCAGCAGAGAGTAGACCAAAAAGCATCTTGTTCTCACGAATGACAGAAGAACAAAAGGAAAAAAAATCAAAAGATGATGCTTCTGATGTATGTTCTCTATTAGAATTTGTGTACCATAAAATACTATAAATTGACAATTTTATTTTCTTTTTATTAAGGCTTTGTCTGCTAGCATTAATTTCCGTAGCATTATTGAATTGTTAGTAGCATCTAAAAAACCTATTATTGGTCATAATTGTTTTTTAGATTTGTGTCAGTTGGTACATCAATTCTGGGAGGAATTACCTGAAAAATTAAAGGAATGGAAAAAACTTGTTCATGAGTTGTTTGAAGTGTAAGCTAAAAGATGTCCCACTTTCCCACTTTCAAGGTTATATTGGGAATCCGAAATCATTGCTAATATTTTTTTTTGATTTTCAAAAATTCTAGTGTTATTGATACCAAACATTTAGCAGCATCCCATAGAAGGTTACAGGTAATTTCAATTCATAAGCAGTATATATCTATTAGACTGTTATTTAATATATGCTATTTAATATTTAGGAATTGATACCAAAAAATGGAGTTCAGGATATTTTACAAGTCGTTCAAACACAACCTTTTGAAGAAATATCACCGAAAATTGGTTAATAAATTTATTATTGTTTAGTATTCCGTTTCTTTGTTCATTTCGCTAATATTTATACGATAATTTATAGTCCTGGATCCAAAATTTACTAATTATACATTAAATGACGAGTCGCAAAATCATGAGGCTGGTTATGATGCATTCATCACTGGATACAATTTTATAAGATTAGCAGTATTCTTGTTACATGAGAAAGGTAAGCGGGTAAACTTCTACGAAAATTTAAATGTCCTAAACGTTCTTTAATTAATGCAATTAATTTCGGAAAAAAGAACAAAAAACAGATGTATACGAAAACGTTTTCAATGAACTCTTGGATAGTTTTGATCATACAATGGAGCAGGAGCATGAATATGCGGGTGACGATACGAATTTGGTTACAAAATTACTCAAGACCGAGAGATTAATGCGTTTTTATAATAAACTACATTTGTTGAGATCTGATTTTAAATATATATGTCTGGATGGTGATGATGGATGTAAGTATTTGAAAATTTTTAATAGTTTATTATTTAATTGAATTTATTTAATTATTTTCACATTACATAGTTCCTCCTCCTAAACCAAATGGATTTTTGTTATCAAATATTCCTGCATCTTGTTCACAAGCGATTCTTCATACGATATTTGGTGAATTTGGTAACATATTCATTCAATGGATTGATGATACCCATTGCTGGCTAATAGTTAAAGATGACAAGAAATTCCGTAAGGTCTCTGAAGGCTTATTACGTAATACAAAGTTATTTTCGGCCTATATGGAAGATGGGGAAAAACATCAGATAGCTCTAGAGAAAAATATAACAAAAGAAATAGGAGACATCAATATTCTATCTTGGAATAAGTGGATAAGTGCAATACTTGATGCAGACTTAGAGGATGAAAAGGATTCAGAAGAACAGGATCCAGATTGTGATGAAACGATAGTTAATGGTAAGTGATTTGATTTTTTTTTTTAATATAATCTTTAAATGTTCTCATATTGCAATGTTTGATGTGGTTTTTAGGCGTAAACGACGGGCCAACAAATGGTAGTTCAATTGAAGGAGTGGAATTTGAATTTGGAGATAAATTCTCAACACCTAAAGATGATGATGATTCATGGCCAAATTCGAATAACGACAGTTGGGGACAAGATTCTGGTAGATTTGAAGAAAATACAGAAGACACTCAGGGTAATTGGGGCATTTCCCCAGCAAATGATTCAAATGTATTAACTTCAAGTACTAAACGCACGTTGTCGCCACACATTTCAGCAAATGACGATAATAGCGATAACGCTAGTACAAGTAGTGCTTCCAAGAAGACTAAACTTGGGTAAGGTTATTATATAAGGCGACCTTTTAAAAACTTATTTCAAATAAAAAATTTATATTTTTTCCCCTAGCCTTTTTTAATAGTTTCCATTTTAATGTCATTGATTTCATTCAAACCTTTACATGAATTTTCAAATATTCATGATAAATAGAGCCCTTGGACTTCTACGTTACCTTTTCACCTGAAAAAAAAACGATTAAATCAAATCTCACCAAATTATCCTTTAGTATAATATGTGGGGGATTTATTGTATATATATTTTAAGAAAAAAAAATATATATAAATGCAAAAAAAAAAACTTTTTTTTGCATTCGTTTGTATTATTTACTTTCCAAATTGTATTTATTATTTAAGTATTTATTAGTATCCATAGTTAATCTACAGAATATGAATAAAAATATTACAAATAGAATGAGATATATAAAAATTGCATTTAAAAAATAAAATTTTCTTTAGAGACACAATAAAATGTGAAGCGTGCGTACATTTTTATGCTACACAGATCATATCAAACCATGCGATCATCATGCATACATTGATAAACGTAAAACTGAATTAATGTCATTTAACATGTGATAGATTTCCGCCAAAACAAACCAGAGATAGAAATTTACTTTTTTTAATGTTAAGTCGTAATTTTAAATATAATAGTGATCGATAAACAAAATTTAACGAATTTACCACTTCTTTTTTTTCTGAAATATATATATACTGTATATATTATTATTATTATTTCTTCTTAAACAAATTACATTTATAATTTTTTTTGAGGCGAAAAAAAAGCTGGGAAACAAAAAACGAATAGTAGTAATGATTAATATTTGATTAATAATAATTATATTTTTGTTAGAAAATTACTTTTTTATCGAAAAACGTCGGTGTTTCTAAAACTAGAATTATCTTTCAAAGCATCATTATGCGTTTTATATTCCATGATAGTATCAGAAGGTAAATTCAAAACTCTTTTCATCGTATCTCTAAAGAAAGAAAGAAAAGAAAGTTAAATTTCTCTATCTCTCTCTTCCTCCCTCAAAATTTATCCCAAGACAAACCTTATTTTTAAATTAATCCTTCCTTCATGTGCTGATTGATTCCACAGGGACAAGATGTCCTCCGAACTTCGAATGGACAGCACCGCACCGCAAATTTCCGTGCCAACATCAAATTGGTCACCAATTACCGCCATTACCTATTTTCAACATTTTACAGTCAGTTGATAAATAATATATATTACACTAGAAAATCGAAAAATTCATAACTTACCAAACTCTCCCAATATCGACTTGCTAAACCTTTCTTTAATCTTACAATCCATTTACCGCCACTAATATTTGTATCATCCTATAAAAAAAAAATATGATAAAAATAATTTTTTTATATTAATTAATCAATTAATTAATTCTATATATATATATAATTCCCTGTTTTTCTTTTTTTGATTTTAAATATGAAAAACTTTGTCATGATAATTAAATAAAAATATTTTATTTAAACACAAGAATAACAAAATAAAATCGACACAAACCTCCCAAACAGGTCTAACGCCTTGTTTAAAGAGATGATAATCGCTAATATTAGGTAACTCATGAGGTCTTCGAAGATGACTATAAACTGCCCAGAAATCTTCTATCTAGAAAAAAAAAAAAAATTAAAAAACATATTTAATAATTAATTAAGCAAAAAAAAAGAACAAAAGACTGGAATGAAAAAATAATAAAAAAATCCATACTAGATTTCAATAGACTCACCGAAGAAAATGCTGCAATCTTTTTCATAGAACTCTCGTAATTTAGTATTTTACTCCCGGGACTACGATGCATAAACCAGAATACCCAAGTAAAATGCAATGGATGAATTTCACTAGTAGGACTCGGTGTGAATTGTTGACGCGTCAATACCAAACCATTACTACTATTTCCATTTTCCTTTTCTTTATTGTCCTTATCTTCTCCTGCGCCTGTAATACTCAAACGTTTAGCAAAATAACCGCTCCCACCGCTACTACTTCCCAAACCAGAGCCCATTCCCAGGGGCGTTGTTGGTGCTAAAAGAACAGTGGAAGCGGCCATACTGCCAGTCACTCCATTTGGTGAATTTGTGCGTTGAAGTTGAATGAGTTTTGTTGAGGATGTTGAAGTTGGGGTTATTGCTGTGGGAGTCGTAGTTGTGGTAGTTGTAGAATTATTATTGCTATGGTCAGTGTTAACAGTTAAACGATTGCTACTTTATGAAATAATGGGAAAGATTTATACATAATTTAGTAATCTGTTTCGTAATAATAAGTATAAAAAAAAAATATTTTTTGATCTAAATTTAAAGAAAAATATAATCACTAAAACCAAGCCCACTTTTTTATACCTGCGTTTCCAGGGAGATTCCATTTCACTTTTTAATTTTTTCTATATACTACTTTAATAGGTTATATAAAAATCAATTTATTCAGGAAGTGTATTTTGTAAGAAGAAAATAATAAAAATAAATTACAGTTTTTTAGAGAGTTGAAAGTTGAGAAAGCAAAAAAAAAATTTTTCCGAAAATCAAATTACAATTCAGTCCTTCATCCATCTTCATTTTGACCTTTTGCCCCACATTGTGTGAGGTCCAACTAATTATTTTATTGGTCGAATAGTTTGGAATATTATACAACATCGCGCGTCATCATTTTACACAAATTTTGAAAATTTTCATTTGTTGGTTACAAATGGATCAAAGGTGGGATCGCCCCAAAAAAAACAAACAGAAAGTTTATAATTCAAGATTTTTATCCTGACATTAAAAATTTAACACTGGCCCACACAATTTAACCCGCAAATCTTTAATTAGTTAGAATTATTATTTACCTTAATGGAAGTTCAACAATTAGATGTGGTAATCCAATTTAGGAAACTCATCACTGATATCAAATTATCAGTTATCAAATCGGGAACAGATCATAGGATCTGTACTATATAACGTAAAAATCAATCTCTCTATGTAACCTCCTTTTTTTCTTACCTTTATAATTTGTATCCTTGAGTTTGTTTCCATTCGGCACTTTTAAGTAAATGGCCAGGGGAAAACAAAAGGTACGCAGTCATGTATATTATTTGCAATACCTTATTATAGTTGATAAATAAACATATACACCTTTTTATATTGAACATTGTTTATAGGAACAATCTAGGTAGGTTTAAGTTATTGACATTATTTCACTTTATTAAGAGCTCAATTTAATTAATGCTATCGATATACTTACTAAATTTTTTTCTTTAGAGAAAAGGCTCAGAAACAAGCCGAAAATAGACAAGGAGGTAAATCTCAATTGAGTGCTCGTGCTGCGGGTTTGCAACTAAAATGTCCCGTTTGTAAAGTAAGAAGTAAAAAAAAAAGAATGTTTTGTTATTTGGGCTTAAATTTATAAAATTTATAATTAATGAAATATTCTTTTGATCAGACTCCTGTAGCTAATTATAAAGTTATTGTCCAGCACATGGAGGTAAATAAGATGTCCATTTTTATAAAAAAATTTTTTTTTTTAATTCACGGTCTCTTTTTTTTAAAAAATATTAGGCAAAGCATCCTAAAGAGACTATACCACCTGAATCAGATTTTCAATGAAATCTAAACCAGCTGATCATCTTTTACTAATTCATTTTCATAGCTTGTTTATTTTAACGATTCCTCCGAGTCCTTCTCTTTCTTGGAGATTAAAAAAATAATTATTATTAAAAAAAATAAAAAAAAAAAAAAAAGGAAAAAATTTTATTTGGGATAGGGAGGGACTCGGAGGTGTACTTTATTTTAATTTTTTTTTTTCATTTATACGATAATTGGTGTAGTATTGTTATATATTTGTATAATGTTTACAACATTTTATATTTTTCATCTAATGATTTTTGTCCTTAATAAAAAAATCAAAGTAAGATATTTTAGTTTAAGCGGAATAATATATTATTACCTGTTATTGTGACAGTTATATAAAAAAAAAATTTTTATAAAAATTTAAAATATATATAAATATTATTTATTTAACATCCTAATAACTGAACATGATTCCTTGGTGTAGTTGGTTATCACGTCAGCCTAACACGCTGAAGGTCGCCAGTTCGAACCTGGCAGGAATCAAAAAGTTCGGTAAAATTTTTTTTTTTTTCTTGGGGGTTTGTGTAACGTGATAATCATGCGATAATCGGACAATTCGGTTTTTATATTAATTTAAATTAAATAAATTCAAATTGGAAATAATACTTTTGAAATATACTGTATAAATGTATAAATAAATTGATTTATTTGTATAAATGGGTACGATTTATTATATAACCCTTTTATAGCCTTAAATCTGTACATAATAAGGGAAGAATCGATTGCATAATCATTTATCACGTGATGACATTTTTTTTTGACTAGAATAAAAAGATGGCGTGGCTTTTTTAGTGGGCGTAAATCGCCCTGATAAATTTTTTTTTTTACACGCGGGAATTTCATATGAATCGCCACTTTTAGAAGTTGAATAATAAAGGAACTCCCTTGATTCAGGTTACACAGGTTTTCCGAAACCATGGGAGAATTGATCGGTTGATAACTAAGCGCAGCAATTGAAAATATGAATTTAAAGTGTGTCACTGACGATCGAAAAAAAGATACAGGAATTATCATGTTCGGCTAATTATTGCGACGTTGTACTGAACTTAAAGTTCTGCAAATTACAACATTTAAGATTAGATTGCAAAAGAAGTATTATTGAAACAATGTCTGTTCAGGTACAATGGAAAGGTTTGATTTTGTTACTTTGAAAGATTTACCCCAAACTCCGAGCCACCCGCCTCAACCGTTTTAAGAAAAACAGGAGATCACATGATTAGTTCCCTAAATTTAAATAAGTTGCAAATCATTGTTTTCTATGTTAGTACGAAAACACTCGCCCCGAATCTAAAATTTTTTTTTTTCTTAAATTATTCTCTTCCTTTTTTAATCATAGCCCCTTTCTTCCTACCACATATCCCACATAACCCTTCGATGTTGTAATTTTACTCAATCATAGAAAAATTTTTTTTAATTAAAAAAAATTTGCTTTGTTTCCCATATAGAGATTTTTTTTTTTTATCTTTATCGTTTGTTTTTTTTTTCTGAAAAAAACTTACAAACGTATCATACATAATAAATAAACTTTAACGACTATTGTCATATATATTGTTCTTAACTTTTTTGGTGATTTCTTTGTTCAATACAATAAACTCGTAGGTTTCGGTTTTTATTTATTTTTTTTTTTATTTTTCGCTGGACCCTTTTTATCCGTTACCCCACACACTGGCTATACTTTATAAAGCAACATAGTAGACATTAAGTAACTTCAGCTAGCTAGTTAGTTTGTGCCCAAAAAAAATTTTTTTTTCGCCATAAAAAAAAAAACTTCGCCACTTGAGCCGCCACTCATATCTAACATCGAACAACTTCATTATATTATTAATTACACTATATCTCCCCCCCCCCTTTTTTTCTTTTAGTCTTTATTTTTTATTTATAGGTTTTATCCTTTCAATTTCCAATAACCATCAATGCCTGTATTCTCAAACCCCGTTATTTCCGCAACAACGAGCACCATCAACAATAATAGTTTGCCGGACAAATGTATGTGTGTCGATGGAGTCTGCCGAGATCCTTCTCACAAACACTACGCTGAACAACAAAAAAAGCAACAAGAACAATTAAGACAACAACAGCTGTTGCAAAAAAGAAAGCGTCGTCTTTCTCTTACAACAGAAATATCATCAGTAAGATTATTGCCAACCACAACTTGTTCACTTTACTCTGGCTCGAAATTCAGAGGTGAACAACGAAGTGGTAGAAGTAGTTACGACGTTTCCGTTCATATTCAGGTAAAATCTAAAAGGATTATTTTATAAGGATCTTTGATGCGTTATTTTAATGGATGAAATTAGATCAGACATAAGCGAGAATGTTCAAATTTCTCGAAAAAATTTTTTTCAGATTAATTAAAAAATTTTTTTTTTTACTTTTTTAGCATGTTGATCTTTCAGAATCGTTTTTGTGCGGATATCTTCATATTCGAGGGCTTACGGAGGATTATCCTGAGTTGACTACATTCTTTGAGGCAGAAATTATTGGCAGAAAATACTCATTTCTTACTAAGAAATGGGATGCCGATGATAAAGTAGATATACAACATTGGGTATGTAGATTTGAATTTATTAAGAAGGAATTTGTTTTTTTTTCATAAAAAATCATTTTAATTTGATTTTTGGATTTCTCGGAACAATTTACAGACTCGTTTCCAGGCTTTTCGCCCCCTTAAATCTCATATGAAAAAGGACGGATTTGTTTATGACTTTCATAACAAAGACTTTATCTTTATGAGATGGAAAGAACATTTTCTTGTTCCTGATCATCGTGTCAGGACTATTAATGGAGCTAGTTTTGCTGGATTCTATTACATTTGTTATCAACTAAGTACAGGGATTATTACAGGATTCTATTACCATAAAAATTCGGATCGGTATGTTTTTTAAATGGGATTATTTAATTTGATGAGTTTCAGTGGTTATATAATGGATAGTTTTGGGTGTTCTTGTGTTGATCATTTATAGATCTGTATACACTAATGATATTTTATTTATTATACAGATTCCAAGAATTAAAATTACATCATTGTGCGGATAATAACTCTTTCCCATCGTTTGAATTTCGATGAAAAAAAAAAGACCAAAATATTAATTAATTAATAATTATTCTTTCTCAACCACAAAAATATTTTTGTATTTTATCACAAGGTAACAAAACAGAAAAAAAAAAATGTCAATAAAATATTTTTAATAATACACGACGACCTTTTATTTTGATCTCTAAAAAAACGAAAAAAAAAACATTTCCCTCTTTTAAAACTATTTTGTAATAATTATTGTTTTTAAATTATTACATTTAAGGTTTCTGTTTTGCTAGAAAGAAAATAAGCTTGCAGTAGGATAATTACTTGTGGGGAATTGATTTGTTTATTAATGGTTTTGTTGATTATATTTATTTTTTTTTTTCCTTGATTGGTTTTGCTTATTTATTTATATAAACTTTATATCCCCTACAATTATATATTCTTTCCTGCATAAATAAAAAATTTTGTATAAATTTATATTTGTATTTATTATTTATCATTACTTTTCATTCATAGTAAAGATGATGATAAGAAATTTTTTTTTTTATTATTTATGAATTTTTTTTTTTACCCATTTTGTATTTAAAAACTTTTTTTTATATATTATATACAACTTACAATATAAACACATTATTATATATAGGATAAATGAGAAGAGGTTATTTATATTTAAGTCTATTTCATACATGTATTGAGAAAAGAATAATTATTATTTATATGAATTATTTTGGTTTTCTTTTGAAGGAAGTATATATATCATTATCATTATCTATTGTATACCAATTATTTTTTTTTTTTTTTTACACTTTTTTTTTGTGGAAATGACATTTTTGTTGTTTTAATTATTATAATTATCAACAACAAATCATATTTTTTTTTTCATTAATTTTACGCGTTTTTCTTAGAGGTACAAATATTAATAATACTTCTTTTAAATATATGATTAGAATTTATTATATTGGATATATAGGGAATTATGTTCTTTTTTTTTTTAAAAAAAAAAAGAAAAGGGAAGAGAAAAGTAGAAAAGTCTTTTTTAGAATGTACTTATATAAAGAGTATCATCATATAAAAAAAATAGGCCTCTTTTTTTACCATCATTTTTTTTATTATAACACCCCATTTTTAAATCTTTTTTTTAAATCATTTATTTTATTTCATCTTTTTTTTTCACCTTATTTTAGTTTTTTTTTCTTTCTCTTTCCTTTCTAAATATACTAAATCTATTATATATTATCCCATATAAATAACATTTGCATACGCGTATAAATACATACATATATATATACATACGCGTAAACTCCAATTCACCCTTTCTATATATATCCATATGTTTTTTTAGATTTTTTTTTTTATTTTTAAAAAATTAAGGAAAAACAATGTAAAAAAATGAATAAAAAAAAGTTAAAAAGATCCCCAATATATAAAATGCGCACGTGCCCACGTGGTAAAAAAAATGATCAATAATTAAATTAATTATTAAATAAATTATTGTTTTTAACCCAAATACGGAATACAATCATTGTCTTTTTTTAAACACTAAAAATCAATGCATCAATCAATGGTTATTAATCTTGATAAGAAAATAAAAATAATAAATAAATATTTATTATAATTAAATTTCTTGACCATATTTAGCTAGTAATTGTATCAAAAAGCGAAAAATTGGATCTTGTACAACATTCCTTTCAACGATTTACCTGTATAACCTTGCTGATATCAAAACCTTTGCGCAGTTAATAAATAATTTACATCCAATTTTCCGGGTATCCAATCTGGTAATTTGTACCATTTACCAGTTATAGGGTTAAGTCCAATTCCTGTTATATCTTTAACTTTTCCCCATTGATCATCATTATTTTTTTCTTCGACAACTTTTTGTAATTCATCGGGTCTTAAATATTTCTGGAAGTCATGTGTTCCTTGTGGTACCAAATTAAATATATTTTCTGCTAATAATATTGTCAATAAATATGATAATGGCGTCCGAGAAATTGTTGAAAGAAATAAATGTCCACCTCCAGGCTTTTTTAATTAAAAGAAATTTATGTTAGAAAAATCGATCACGATAAAGAAAACAAAAAAATAAAGCGGCATTTGATCATCACTTGCCTTCACTAATCCCGCACAAGCCTTAAGAAATTCCATTGGATTATTCACATGTTCAATAATTTCCATTGCACAAACAACATCAAACATTTCTCCTTGTTCTAATAACTTTTCTATAAAATAAAATTCATTTAATAATTATTGTTTTTTTTAAAAAAAAAAAATCAATTTTACAAATAGTTTTTTTTATAAATTTAATACCAGCTGTTATGCATTGATATTTTAAATTTCCGGGTATAATGTGTAAACTTGGATCTTTTTTCGCGTGTAATTGAGCGATCTTGATACTTTCATCTGACGCATCTGCTCCAACGACTGAACCACCTAATCTCACTAATGCCTAATAACAAAGAATAAAACTAAATAAATGAATAAAATAAACTATTAAATTAAATCAAATGAACGAACCTCAGTTAGGACACCACCACCACATCCAATATCTAACATTCTTAATCCACGAAATGGATGATGATGATTGTGATACAAAGATGACGACACATCATCACCAACTCCTTTATAATTATTCTTTATTAATTGTTCACGAATGTATGATATTCTTAATTGGTTCATGGTATGAAGTAATTTTAAAGGTCCATTTGGAGACCACCATTCATTAGCTAACTGACCAAATTTTGAAACTTCGGATTCGTTAATTGTAGAATATTCTGGCGGTGAGGATGAAGGATTTGAAGAATTTGTTTGTTCTGCACTTTAATATTTTATTCATTATTGTATATGTTAATTAATATTGAAATATGAATAAGATATTTGTATTTACCGGTAATATTTTCGATTCAAACCATATATGTTAGAATATTTTGGCTTAAAAAGTTGCCTACCGCTTGTTACTGTTCGTATAAGAGACATAATTTAGTTTTTTTTTTATAAAAGATTAAAAAAAAATCGTCTTTTATATCAAAAAAAAAAAAAAAAAAAAAAAAAATATAAAAAAAAAAAAAAAAAAAAAAAATCAATAACTGATAAATCGATAAATCGACAAATAAATCTTGATCACCAAGTAACGTGAAAGTCTAAAATAAATTTTTAAATTTCTTCCCACAAAATTTATTTTTTTTTTTAATGACGGACAATAACAAGTATGTCTCAGAGATTTGTTTGGTGTGCTCGTAGAATTATTTTGACAACTAATAATACTTCGTTGGTCTTGTCTAAACCGATAATTTCTTATTTAAACGGCAATAAACCTGTTTCTACAACAAGCCAACAAAGGTTGGTTGGTTATTCAAAAAAACTATAAACCCGAAATTTTAACTTTTAGTTATTTTTTAAGTTAACTTTTAACATTTGATGTATTTAACTTTTGTAGTCCCAGTCCAAAAAAATCGAATGTTTATACTAGAAGCGGGGATAAAGGTTCCTTTTTATGAATTTTAATTTTTCATTGTGAAATTTGTGATTCAGATAAGAATCAGTGAATTTAATAAATATTTATATTTATATGGTAATGGGATTTATCATAGTAAGAAATAGTAACATTTAAAATTTTCAGCTTCTAAAAATGTTAGTTCAACGTCTGAAAAATTTATCAAACTAAGAAAATTGTATATTTAAGGAGAATTTGACAGTTTGTCCCCACAAAACACCGAATTAAGTCAATGTCATCATAGGGAAAATATGGCTCATTTTCATCATTGATTTTTATTTGTCTGAATCACGGGTTAACGATAAATGCGTTAAAATTAGGATTAAATTGACTAGATTGATTTTTTTCTTTGTTTAGGCAAGTCGAGTCTTTATAACGGAGAGCGAAGAAGTAAAGACGATGAGATTTTTAACGCGTTAGGAACCGTTGATGAATTGAATTCATGCATTGGGTAAAGAAGCAAGTAGAAAGTGTTCCAATCATGTTCGGTATTTAACGGCTATTCTACTTTAATAGAATAGCTAATCATTATTGTAAGAAAGTTGGAAATGGATTAGAAGACAAATTAATTGAAGTAAGATGTAAGATTATTGTTTTTACTTGTAAACAGTTTCCTTAAATATCTAAATTATAACTTTTTTTTTTTTAATGTAAAAAGATTCAATGTAAATTGATCGAGGTTGGATCCAATATTGCTACTCCAAGAAATGCTTCGCATACGTCAAAATTGTGTAAGTATGAGGTTGTTCGCATTAGTCTCATGATATGCATCCTTTTATGCAAAAAGATCTTGATCATATATTGATTGTTGTTATAATATAGCGTATACTTCATTTAATGAAGAAAACGTGAATACCTTGGAAAATTGGATTGATACTTTGGATGCTGTAATTATTAAGTTTTAATACGCGTCATTGGATTATCATTTTATCATCATATCATTTTTCATTTAGATGACACGTATTTTTTATTAGCAACTGCCTAATTTAAAACATTTTATTCTTCCTTCTGGTGGAGAAAGTTCCGTGTTTTTACATCAGTGTCGCTCGGTAAATTATTTATCATATGTATCTCTTGTAAAATTATTAAAATTATAAAAAATTATAAAATATTAAAGTTTGTTCTTTTCATCTTTTAGGTATGTCGTAGAGCTGAGCGGGTAACTGTTCCCTTGGTGACAGCTGAACTTACAGAACATACCGTTGGAAAATATTTAAACAGGCATGTGATATTATGTTTATTCGTCAATGATATTATTACTTTCACTCATACTTATTTATTTATTTCGAATGTTTGTTTAATAGATTAAGTGACTTTTTCTTTGTGGCTGCAAGATATGCTGCCATGTTTGAAAAACAAACCGAGAATTTTTATCAACAAAGAAGAGATGATAAAGAAAGTACTTTGGTGCAAAGAGAATTATCTAAAGAGTAATAATATATATTAAATAACAAAAAAATTTAAAAAACAAAAATTATATCATTTTGTATATTTAATAGTATGAAAAATAAATCACATCATAATTTAATTGTGAAGGAATATTATACATCTTCATTAAATGAATGTAATAAATATGATGATTATTGAGGGGGGGAAAAATGCTTTAACATATATACAATTACTTTTATGTTCATAAAATTTAAACTAAACATTTTTGATGGATTATTGTTCCATGCTAAAAGAAAATTCTTCAAGAGTACTTGAACCACGCCCAGAAATATTTATCAAAGATTCTCCGATTGGTGAAGTAGGAGGTAAAGATTCTGATGAGGCTAAAAATTCTAATTCTTCAGGAGCTGATGTTGAGGTTAAAATTGGTGTAGAATCATCATTTGGATATTGATATTCAGATTCTTCACCCTCTTCAACATCATCATCACCTTCTTCATCTAATTCTTCAAGATCTTCATCAAGATCCTCTTCTTCCTCGTCATCATCTTCTTCATCATCATCATCAGCTTCATCATATTCTGAATCATCATCATCTTCAGGGATTAATGGTTCGTCATCCTAAAAAAAAAAAAAATAGTTATTATCTCGGGAAGAATACTACAATGATTTTTGAATATAAAAAAAAAAAAAATGAAATAAAACATACCGTATAATCATTTGGTCTCATTTTATATACTCCAACGATAGGTGCTCTTTTACTTTTAATCTTCATAGCAAGTAACTATTAATAAAAAAAAGTCAATAAACCTTTTGTTATTTGGCGCGTAATAGAAATTTCTAAATACTTGTGCTTCATATTCTTCTTCTTCTTTATCTAAAGCAACTGCTTCATTTATTGCGACATCTTTAGAAGAATTTATAATTGATCTTGGTTCAAGAGAAGGTGTCCAAAGGTGAGGCGAGGCCATTATGAAAGTGAATTTTTTTAAAAGTGAATTTTATTTTATTTTAAGGTAAAACGTAGTTTCGTTACAATTTTTTAAAAGTGAATCAAGTGAACGAAATATCAATTGTTTATAATGATTTAAAGCACGTGATAATATAAACTTTATGATTGGTAGGTAAAAAAATTATTTATTAAATTCTATATATTTAACACCAAATACTCATGAAATCTATGTATTAGAAAAAATATAATGTAATGTAAAAAAAAAAAAAAAAAAAAAAAAAAAAAAGAAAAAAAAAAGAGAAAAGAGAAATACAATGTTTTTATCTAGAACACGAAAGTATATTCAATGTCCACGTGTATTTATGCAGAAAATTTTTAAAAAGCATTTTATTATTGTAACACCTAACATAGCTGCGGGCTGCGGGCTGCGGGTCACCCGATTTTTAAAACTATAATGAAATCTAAACTTTAATATTGTTTGTTTAAAAAGCTGCACTTCGTCATATATATATAGATTTGTTTGTTTAAGTTCTATTGTATACTGTAATAAATTGTTGTAAATTATTAGCGAAATTATTTTCATCTTTTATAATATTAAAATCATTTTCATTTCCAATAAATTTTCTTCGTTGTTTAAATTTTTCTTGTTGTTGGCGTTTTCTTATCTGTTGTTGTAAAGATGAATAATTATAATTTAAAGTATTCAAAAAAGAAATGACACTTTTTAATTGTGTAATTGATGAATTAGGAGTAGTAGTTTGGTGATTTTGTTCGAATTTTCGATCAATTCTTTGTTCAAAAAAATTTGAAATTTGTAAATTTCCATTTTCAAATTTTTGATTTTTACAATAATCATAATATTCACAATCAGACCATTTAGTAGAATTTAATAAATTATCTTTTTGTTTTCTTTCAGGCAAAGAATAAAACATCATTTAATAGTAATTGGTCTGGTATGTAATGGAATATTTTCAAGATTTATTTATTATTTGTTATAATTGGTAATTTATTATTACAGTAATTGGTTTGATGTTTTTTTTTTCAAAAAAAAAAAAAAAAAAAAAAAAAATTATAATAATTTAAAAAAAAAATGAAGGTTGAGAGGAAACAAACACACCAAACAAAAAAAAACAAATATTAAGACCCTTTTTATAATTAGAATAAATATCACGCCATTTATTTGTTTTAGGTTGTGTTTCTTGATAATAATTCGTTTGTCATTAGCGCAGAAGATATCCTACTGATATACTTTATTGAT
>QKYT01000708.1:4920-16549 GCA_003550305.1 Glomus cerebriforme
TTCATTTTTGTTTTATTTTTTTAAGTAGATATTAATAATAAAATAAGGGTATATTTTACGCTTAAAATATACTTAAATGGGCAAAATTTAAGGATATTTTATGGATTATTTTTATATCAAATATGGATAATTTAAACCTAATTTAAGTATATTTCTAGTATTATTTATGAGTATAATTATCTTATAAGGAATGTACTAAAATTATGCTTAAATAATACTTATAATATGCTTAAATGCATATTTAAATATCCTTATATTTCAGTATATTTTCAGTATATTTTCAGTGTACAATTTTTCTTACTGGGAAATCACGCTGAATTTACATTTGGCACTTCATTTATATGAATGCTTATTTAATTATGGACCTTTATATGCTTTTTGGTATTTTTCCTTTGAGCGTATAAATGACATGCTGGGTAAGTCAAATTTATGTATATTTTTATTAATTTTGGGTCAATTTCACTTACTAATTCTCATATTTTTTAGATTCTTTACCTAATAGCCACTAATATATCAAACCAGAACTTATGCGAAGAATTATATTTGATGCATAGATTATGATTAAAAGTTCTGAAATAAACCTGAAAGGCATCAAATTACTTGAGAATTGACCAAATGTTAGATCTTTATCAGCAACAGATGAGTTTTTCTCTGATGAGATGTATCAATTTTTACTCCATTCTATAGATATTCAGAACTCAGTAATTACTGGAAGAGAACCATTTCCAGGTGAAATATTAAGACCTTTATCTGAAGATGTATTATTGTTAAGCAAAATACTTAACCAAATGGTTAATTATTATATGGCAACTTACAAAATGTACAATTTTTGGAAACTGTTTAGAGAAGAAACCAATGATTCAATAATTATTCATATTAAGGTGAACCAATTTGGAAGATGTCAAATTGGTTCTGAAATATTCAGCTTGGCAATATTATCACAATACATTGCAAGCTCTTATGTTTTATCCAAATTTATGATGATGGACTGTTATCCAGGTCAAATCCAGTATTTTTTCAAATATACAATCGATTTATCTGATGGGACTTTTGAGTACAACTTGGTATATATTCGATGGTATAAGTTAACAAATTCTCAATTTCATTTTAGCATTGATAATGATCAACAGACTAGTGTTGTTAAGTCCAAGCTAAGCTGAACCAAGTCGAACTGAACCGATAGAATCAATTCAGCTTGGCTTCAGAATAGAAGCTGATTCAGCTCAGCTCAGCTTGAGAATATCAAGTCACAGCTCAGCTCAGTTTGAGTCACGGCTAGCCGATGGAAGCCAATAGAGCTGATGGAAAATAATAATTTTATAATAAAAAAAATGCCATTTTGGCACATTTTTCATGAATAACTGCACCGAAATGGCAGTTTTCATATTATTTTATGAAAAAATGCAGTTTTGGATTATTTTATGAAATAATGCGGTTTTAGTATATTTTTTTTATGAATAATTGCGCCAAAATAGCAGTTTTCATATTATTTTATGAAAAAATGCTGTTTCAGCACTTTTTTTCATGAATAACTGCGCTGAAATGGCAGTTTTCATATTATTTTATGAAAAAATGCCGTTTCAGCATTTTTTTTTACTTTTTTATTAGATATTACCCATCGACTCCATCAGTTCTATTGACTTCATACTATCAGCTCCATTGGCTCCATCAGCTTCATCAGTTCTATCAGTTCTATTAGCTTCATGACTTAGCTTGGTTTGATTTGACTTGAACCTTCAAGCTAATACAGTTCAGTTTGGCTTGGCTTGACTTTTTATCAGCTTGGCTTGGCTTAGACTTCAAGCCGAACCAAGCTGAACTGTTAACAACACTACAACAGATTTGTAATGTTGAACTTTAGAGTAAAGATTTTTATCTCGAACGTTAGAATTGCATAATACCGGTGCATCATATTTTAAAAGATTTATTTTTGTAAAATACAAACTATCGATTCGTCAGAATGTGATCAAATATTTAGCAATTAATCCAATTAATAGAAAGTATTATATTCGATAATAAAATATGCATAATTCATGTATAATTCATACAAAAAAAAATAAATACGTTTATTTTTATGTTTATTGTAATTTTTTATATTTATTGTGTTATTTTTTATTATCAAATATTTAAATTTATATGTTTAATCTATTAGATTAATGAATTGTTATGAATTCTATAAAAGTATACAATTCAGCTATCAATCAGATATTTCAAATGTTGATAATGATTAAAATTCAGCTAAAATTTGAAACGAATCAGCTAAAATTTAGTCAAATTGTCACATACTAAAACTTCTTATTTCGATTAGTGAATATTAAGTTCCCGTGTCAACTCTTCTTTCTTTTTCCTTTGACTATGCAGCAACTTACAAAATTTTCATTTTTCTTTGGCTTTAATAATTCTGTCAACAATCTTCTATTATAGATAAACCAATCTGACTTCATGTTGAATAATGTGTTTTTATTAATGTGTTTTTTGCAATATGCTATTAAGTATTTCATTTTCCTATTTGCCGATATTACCATTTTTACACATTTTATATTGTATTCTTCATAAAATTCTTCTAGTTGCGCTACCTCTTCTCTTGATATATTAAAATTATCGGTAGTAAAATTGATTGGAAATTTGCTTATGTCTTTAACTACTTGATTTTTGTCTCTTATTCTTCTTTGCTTTAAGGTCATTGAACTCAGAAACTATCTAATTAATTAAAATTTAAAATTACTTCTAGTAGAAATTAATTCTTCTTTATTAATTAAAATTATAAAATGTGCACTTGTCTTGTATAAAAATAAATAAATATTACCATTAACATCTTTATCATATTTGTATTTCCATTCTATAACCATTTCTCCATATTTGTATTTTCTGGGAATTCTGTAAGACTTGTTGGCACTACTGGCAATTCCTCTCAAAGTGTATTATATCTTTGAATAATGGTATTATGACAAAAAATTTTTTGACATACACCACATTTGTACTCATTTGTATTTGTGGATGGAGGTGTAATTGGAGGTGAAAGATTTTGCATCTTAATTAAAACTTAAAATTAAAAAAAAAGTTAATTACTTTGAATGCATTAAATATTCTAGTTTCTCTTTGCTAATAATATTAAAGAATTTCTATAAATTACCTCCATAGTAAAAATAATAGATGCGAATTTCAAAATACAATAATAAGGTGATACAACAGATAAAAAAGTTTTACAAAATGTAATATTATATAATGTTCATCAGCTTATCACATGCTCTTATGACTCGATCTGATCAGATCGGTAATAGCAGTTTCAGTACAATCATTTAATAATTTTTTTTTAAAAAAAAACTATTTTCCTTTTCTTCCTCTAACCCTTCCCTTCCCTTTTTTGTAAAAAAAAATTCCTTTTTTCTTTAGGAACACTTCTGGACTTGAACTTCGGCCTGAATCTTTGAATTGGTAAGTGAAAGGAGGTGTTTGTTTTTTTTATCTTAGAAATGCACTAATGTTCCTTTTTCCTTTTTTCCTTTAAGGACACTCCTGGACTTGAACTTCAGCCTGATCTTTGAATTGATAAGTGAAAGAGAAGTGTTTGTTTTTTTTTATCTTAGAAATGCATTAACGTCTCTTTCTCCTTTTTTTCCTTTAGGAACGCTTCTGGACTTGAACTTTGGCTTGGATCTTTAAATTGGTAAGTAAAAGGGAAGTGTTTATTTTTTTATCTTAGGAATGCACTAACGTCCCTTTCTCCTTTTTTTCCTTTAAGAACGCTCCTGGACTGGACTTCAGTCTGGATTTTTGAATTGATAAGTGAAAGGGGATGTTTGTTTTTTTTATTTTAGGAATGTACTAACGTTCCTTCTTTCTTTATTTCTTAGGACTGAAAATGGATCGATAAATCAGTAATTACTGATCAGTATTAGTTTTGATCAAAACAGAACCAAAAGTTTTGGTAAATTACTGATAATTCAGTTCAGAACCTTATCTTTATCTTTATCATCTTCATCTTTATTTTTCCTTTTCTTTTTGCTATTTCTTTACTATTTATTTTTCTAGATCAAAGAAGACAGTCCTAAAAGAAAAACTTAGATTAGTTACGTTCTATAAAGAACTTTAAAAAAACACCTCTAAAACTCACCCACGAAGAGAGACAATACACAAATATCGAGATCCACATGACGTTGATAATAAAGATTAATAAATTCTATTCCTTCCCTTTAAAAGAATTTTGAAAGGAGAATTTCATTGACTCGATTTCAAATTAAAATAATACTTAATAAACCAACTTATTATCTATCATCATAATCACTATAGTAGCACTTTCTAATAGTAATAAAATGTTTCTTGTGAGCGAATTGAAAAAAAAAGAAAAAAATAATTGATTAATCAGCTTATTTAAAAAACTTCTGAAAAAGCTATTTCACAAAAGTTACCATCTTTTAGAACCATTTTTATATAAAAAATTTCTTTTTATCCTATTAATTATCTACAATCTTACAGATGTTAAATTAACATCTTTGCTAAAAATTTTTGCTTCTTTTTGTTTTTTTATTAAAAATGTAATAATGTAATCATACCTAATTTCTTTATTAATGAATTATTTATATACTGTAAGTTTAGGAAAAAACTTTAAAAAATAAAAAAGCAGTTACACTTATATTTAATGCAAAAATAGCACTAAATTTGCTGGCAAAAATTCTTTAGTTTGGTAGTTGAAAAAGTAATAGGGAAGTTGATGGGAAGTATAAAGGAAAAAATATAAGAAAAATTATTTATTATCAGTCTTTTTTTTTTTATAATTATGCATCATATGATCATGTAACACTATGCAATCTGAATTTGTGAAACTTTGATTTACTTTTTAATTTATTACTAGGTGTAACCCATCGCACTGCGCTGGGAATAGGACTTGCCTATCAAGTTATGAGAATAACAATAGCATATTTATATTTCTATGTAATAGGCCTAGATTTTACTATTATTATGATGAGTTTAGAAGAAAATAGATGTAATAAATTTATATAATTTAAGTGTTTATGCCAATAAGAAATATTATGTATATGAAATGTTAAATGTTATAAATTTATAATTATCTACTACTAATTAGTATTAGAATTACCGAAATTTGCTGATCAAAAGATCTTAACTTTTAAGTATTAATATAAATTTGCCAATCAAAAGATCTTAACTTTTAAGTATAGATCAGGCACAGATCCGCACAATTTAAAAACTATTTATTATTTAGAAAATTTCCAAGTTTACACGGGGTGTCTGGATACGGGTCACGTGATTTTCACTATATGATAATTTATCATCCCGTGTCACACCTTCTGTTTTCATTTTTTCTATTTATTCTAGAAACTTAGAATTTTTTCAAGGTGTGAAATCCTATTCATCACTTCTTATTCGTCACATTTCTAATTTTGGCCGGATTTCATAATGCCGGCCGGAGTATCCTTTTTTGGAATATTATCCTACATTACACAATACAAAAAGGCAATTTTATTTCTCTCAAAAATCAAATTTTGGGTTATATGAAATTTCCCAAAATGGCAATTTCATTGCAGATCATTTAATTCCGGCCGGAATTATGATCCCGTGTTCAGACACCCCGTGTACAAATAGAAATCGCCTATTATTAATACAGGCTAATCTAAACGTAACGGATTTTCAACTTTTTTTTTAATTATATAGATTTTTTTTTAATTTTAGGGTTAATTCCGGGGATCGGTGGATATGTGTTTTGCTCATTATGCAAAAGCCATAAAAAACTAAATAGATTTGGAAAAGAAGGTAATATAATTTTTTATTTTATTATTTTATTTTTAAAATTTATAATTACATTAATAACTTTATAACCAAAAATTATTTAAATTAGGTTCAAAAAATTTTAAAACTTCTGCTTTATCAGAACATGCTTCAACAAAAGATCATATTGATGCAACAAATATTGAGATATCAAGGGCAGAATTTATTAGAGTTTCAAATAATTCTATAGATAAGGCTCAAATAATGAAACATTACATTTTTGGATGATGGTTGGTTTAGAAGAAAAAGATTTATCTGAATTTGATTTTACTAAAGCATTACAAATTTGGAATGGAGCATGTAAAAGAAGAATTTAAATTTATGTTGTTTTTACTTTTACTTAAAAAATTTATTTAGCCGGTAAATTTTATAACATTCCGGAAAAATCCGATAAAATATTTTCATTCCGGATCCTTAGCCGGCAAAATATTTTTATCCCGGATCCTTAGCCGGTAAAACTCAAATTCTATTTTAAGCACTGGGTGTGATTGTGCCAATCCATTCTAATTGTGTCATAGTTTTCTTTAGGGTTAGTAACTTTGTTTATTCTAGTTATTTTTGTAGCGCACTCTGCGTCAAATAAAAATAAATATCAGATATATATATTCGAGGCTAATGCCGCTTAAAACATCTCTTCGAGCGATGGGCTAAGTTTTTGGTTTGCTGGTATTTTTAATTGGTACATTAGATAGTTTTATTACCAACTGTACTTCTATATTCAATGTAAATATACACATCTAGAATAAAAATAAACATACATATATTCGTATCTTCATGAATCAAGGGTAGTTCGAAGTTAAAAGAATTTATCCACAAAGTTGACTTGAGAGGTAAGATTTTCAAATACTGAGAAATATCTATCGCTCGTTTCTATTTAATACAATGTGTCGTCCTGATCTTTTTCCATGCCAATAACATTCAAACAATATATTATGGTGAAAAACATATTGGACTAATCCATGATAAGCCATTTGCTTAAATTATATTCTTTATCTTGTTCACTTGAATATAGTAACGATAAATCGAAGATATACAAAAGTCATATTGGGTCATCTTGAATATGTATTATGGCATTAAGCATGATGCGAGTTATTACTCGGGTGCCAACTGGGTCCGTATGGTAACATAGATGAAGTCTTCTGCTATCCCCTCAAAGAATATTTCTTTATTTCTACCAAGTTCGTCAATTAAAATCTATGTCTTAGACTTTGATGGATAATATAGCGATATGCGAGGTTGCCACAATGAAACAACATAATAATATTTTTAACAAAATAGTAGTGTTATGATTTAACTAGAGGTATTATGAATATACAAAATAATGTGATGCGTATCAATTTTTTGTCAAAAAAAAAAAAAAAATCCTAGGTTAGGTTATCTATGATTATCCGTGAAGTTAGAAATAATTCACTTCATGTTTATCTTCATTATTTTTAATATATTTTGTGTCCAATACCTTCAATTAATAACAGTTAATATTTAACAGTTAATATAGTTATATATGTATACTGTAAATTTAGCGAAATAACAAAATAAAAATATTTCAAGAAAAAATAGGAAAACTTCTACATTATTGTCACCTAAATAGAAATACCCAAATGATACCCATTTGTAGATATAGTAGTTCTTTATATATTTATAATAGTAAAAGCGTAAAAAAGACGTGATGTAACTTAAATTGTATAACTCCAATTTCAACTGCTCTTAATATTTGGATTGCCGATTTCAATAATTTAAATCACATTGAGAATTAATTTTGTTTTCAGTAAAATCAATAGGTTCTATAGATTCTATAAAGATAAAACATTATTTAGTGGAACTAGGCTAAAGTCTAAAACATAATAAATAATTTTAAATACCTGTATATTCTTCCTTGTCATCGACATTTTTTGGTTTGGGTAAATTATTATAATTCAATAGTCTACTTGTATAAAGAGCTTGAGGATGTGTAGAATATGAAAGTTCAGTTATTCCAGCATTAACATCTATTTTCGTTTCACATAGTTGTTTTTTATTAAAATCATCTGCTTCTTTAATTTGTTTAACAATTTCACTATCCTCATTATCCCATAACCATTGAAGCAATTTTTTACGTAAATAATCTGCAGTTGGTCTTTTTAATGAATCCGCATCTACACATTGTTTATATAATTCATTTATTAATTGAGGGACTTTAATATTAAAACTTGGTCTAAGCCCATTACAGATTTTTATTGTTAAAAACTCATCATGAGCCATATCAAAATAAGGAGGAAATCCGTTAAATACTTCATATAAAACAATTCCAAAACTATAAATATCGCTTGCTTGTGTATATTTACTTCCTCTTAAAACTTCAGGAGCTACATATGGCAATACTCCATATACTTTTTTACTGTTATTTTCGGATTTTTCATTTACTGGTTTGCATAATCCTAAATCAGTAATACAAGTAAATTGATCAGTACGAGGTAATATATTACCACTATGAAAATCCTGATGAGTTAATTCTTTTTCATGAATGCTTCTAAGACCGCTTGCAATATGACATAGGATGTTAAATTTACTACTCCAACATAATGAATTGAATTCTCTATTCAACATTTGTCGTAAATTACCATTATTGCTATAATATATTACCATCATAAAATTATTTGTATCAGGATCTTTAGTAATTCCATATATCGAAATAACGTTACTTGAATCATTCATTTTCAAATATAATTTCATCTAATAATAATTAGTTAGTTAGTTTTTCATTAAAATATTGATTGGAATTACACATGGATATTACCTCATTTAAAAACTCTGATGTTATATCTTTTGAATTATTTAAACTCTTTAAGGCAACAAGATGACGGTCATCACAATTTTTAAATCTATTCCATTGATTAGTTTCATAATTCCAACTACTTGCAATTCCATCCTTCCAATATGCTTTGTATATTGATCCAAAACCTCCCTTTGCAATATATTCAATTTCTTCAAATCTGTCATATTCTATCCATTCTAATTTTTCCCCAGAGGTTTTTGAATCAAGTTGAGATTTTTGGATTAATTTATCGACATCAGCATTCCCACTGGTCCAATTTTTGAAATTTTGTTGGAGGCGTTTAGAGTTACATTTTTGACACCAATCAAAACTTTCCTCATTATAATATCTTCCAGTATTAGGTTGTTTGCAACCTTTACATAATCCATACTTTTTATAATGTTCTTTAATTTCTTCGTTAAATATTATGTTGTCGATTAATAATTCTTGTTCTTCAGTTAACATCCAACTTTGAAGCTCAATATCCTTTATTTGTTCATATACATCTTCACTGAGAAATTTTTGCTCCATAACGATCAAAAATTTGGATATTATTATGATAATAATTATAAAGTTTTTAAGGTAAAATGAGTGGCTGAAAAAATATCAGCGGTCCACACGGTTCTATTTCTAAAAAGCATGGTATTACAAAACTATTTGTGTTAATTTATATTTTCAATATCATGCAGGGATTTTACATAAGCTATGAACTTAAAATAATAGATCATCGATATCATCTGATGAAAAGTAGGTTTTTAAATAGCTATTTATACAGGAAGTATTAAATTGATATTAAATAGTATTGGTGATTGGCCAATTTCAAATAAATGGTCTCGTGGAATAATCTCTGCAGAAATGGAAATTTATTCATCTACCGAATCATTTATAAGAAAGTAACAATAGTAATAACAATAAGAACAAGAAATGATGATATCATAAAATTCTCCGTTATTATAATAGTACGTTATCTTCCACGCAACTTTCAATCTGTGTACCAATACTAACATATTTTTTTCTACGATAACATCTTTGCAGACACTGCATGTTCCTCTCTCGTTGTGTTTATCAGATTCTCGTTTTTTCCTTTTATCTTTGACTGTTCTACATAGACTATTGCTCATGTGTTTCTGAAATGTTTCTACAATTTTTCGCTTGTAAGTATTTTAATTTGGAAATATGGAGTTCTACAAAATATTTATGATTAGTATTAATCATTTCTGTCTTATTCCTTTTAGGTTGATCTTTTTACTAGAATATAAGTAGGAATGGAAAAATCAAAGATGTGACACATTGGTAGGATCAATGCCCTTCAGGCATTCCATGAAAATCTAGAACCAGTTACTTAATTCCTGGAAACAATGACTAGTGTTGTTGACTTCAATTAACAAGGTGATAAGGTGATAACAGACCATATTAACTTTCATGAGCTATTTGTTGCAGTTCCAAGCTGATTTAACAACACTATATGACAACAGTCTTTATATATATATGTGTGTGTGTGTGTGTTAATTGGTGGCTCATCATCTAGAGAACCTCTAAAGAGATCCATTTTTTGTTATATAATATCAGAGAATAGTGGTAGAGGACGGATTATTTTAGTAGAACTAGGCTTTGCCTTAATTTTATTACTAAAAAAAGGATTACATATTGAATAAATAAATAACACTAGTATGGAATAAAGTTGCACAACTGTTCTCATTAAGAATATATTATTTACTTTGTCATAGATGTTTTACCTGATCACTCAAAGTTGGACAGTGATGTACAATGGACTTGAGAAACTCAAGGCAGTAAATGACTAGTTGTTTTACAGCTGAATCCATCCTTGCATGATAGTTGTATGAGATAGGTTATACTGTTAGGATCAGGTAATTTCAAGTGTATCTAATATATGGAATTATTTATTCACTTCAGGTTATTCTATAAAATTTTAAAATCAGTTATTCTTTTCAGATTCAATATTTTAGTAATTCATCCTTGTTTATTATCTATTTTAGGTTAGCAGAGCTTTTCAAAAGGAAAGAAAAATATATATCATATAATTCTGGAACAAATAATGTAATAATGGCTACTTACAGAAATATTTTCTTGATTATACTCATTATCGTTTTATTGTTGAATCATTTCATTTATATCTTCTTAGCAAAGGCACCTTGCTAAGAAGAGCATATTGCACAGTATGTTATTTTACATCATAGTAATTTACCAAATTTCTTCATATTGCATACTTAGAAATTTTTGTGAATAATGGAATGGCATATTTTTTTGATTTCATGTAAACATTTTGTGAGATTAAAAATATTCTTTATAGTAGTCTTTCAAAGTATTTAGTAACATAAATTGTTTAATATAACCAATATATATATATTTATTTATTTATTCTGCAGTATAAAGTTAATTACCTTTAGAAATATTCCAATCTGCAGATCATTCATCATCTATCATCTGAGAAACATATGATCTATATAATCAACCATCAAGGATAATCCATCTTATTTATCAGATTGAATTATTTAATTAAATTTAAAAAAATTTTTTTTTTTAATTAAAAAAAAAATTTACTATTTAAAAAAAAATTTACTATTTAAAAAAAAATTTTTTATATCTCCTTCAGACGATCCGGACTTGGAATATAAGTAATAGACAGAAGAGATTTTTTTAACATTAAAAAAACATACTAAACATTTCTTTCTTTATTTTTTTTTAGGTTTCTGAACTTTTTAGATGATTTAAAACTTGAAATGTTCTGCAACATCACAAAGAGTACTTGTTAAATTTAAAGATCTTTTAATAATACCATTAAATGATTCAACACTTTGAGTACTTTGAATACCACTATTAAACTGAAATGGCATATAAGCCTTAGCCAACTAATTCGATTACTATATAATGCTTTAGTTATATAATGTTCACATTCTGGGTATTCATTTATCATAAATGTCNAACGTTGCTCAAATAATTCTATANTTAATGTATTTCTACATGAATAAAATGCTTTACTAAATAAATGAAATCTTGAACCTAATTTTNCTTTAAGATTCTTTATTATATTCT
>QKYT01000709.1:3629-51414 GCA_003550305.1 Glomus cerebriforme
GCTTTACGTAAAATCCTTGGAGACCGTGCAATTAACTCATTAAAAGATAAACATTATGGACAAATGCAATATATGATTCAAGACTTCAGTAGTCGTGCTAAGTTGCCATTCACAGGAGATAAGTCCGAATTTACTAGTTATGAATTGGACCTTGAAGATGTAGCCCCTGTTGTAATGGGTTACGTAACTGAAGAAATACGACATAAAATGGAAGAGGATGATTGGTTGATAGTATTTGAATACGAGGATATCAAATCAATGTTTGATCCTATTATTGAAAGAATTATCAAAATGACACAGGTGCAACTTGATAATTCTCGTGAAACATGTTCCGCAATGTTCTTAGTAGGAGGATTTGGTCAATCAAAATATTTACAAAAAAGAATTAAACAAGAATTTCAGCATCGAGTGAAAAATATTTCAGTTCCTATAAATCCTATTGCAGCGATATCACGCGGAGCAGCTTTATATGGATTAAGTATGATGAATTCAGCATTCGATTTAGACAGAATGTCCTCTCTCAAATTTGTAATAAATGAACGTGTATTAAAATATACTTATGGATTTGAAATAAATCCTGAATGGAAAGATGGAGATCCAATCGAAAGAAGACGTCGTAATGGACTTATTGATAAATTTCGATGTATGGCGCAAAGAGGAACTGTAGTAAAACCTAATCAAGAATTTACTTCAGTTGTAAAACCGGCATTTTCAAATCAAGAGTTTATCAATTTTCCTATTTATTATACAACTGAATATCGTGCACAATATTGTGATGAAATTGGTATGAAATTACTTGGAAAACTCAGAATCTCTCTTCCTGATGTTCATCTTGGAAAAGATAGACACATATTGTTTGCATTAAAATTTGGGCAAATGGAAATAACTGCTACTGCTAAAAATAAACTTAACGGACAAAATTATCAAACAACTTTCAAATTAGATATATAAACTGATTTTCAACATAATGTGCATGAATTTGAATTTTAAACAAATTATTCTGAATCTTCATTTGTTATAATCACACTTTTCGCCGAATATAATAAAATATTTTATATAATAGATGATTCTTTGTAGGGGTTAGATCTATTTATTTAGAATTGAGAAATAAATTTATTTTAAAATGATTCTAATTTAAAAAAAAGTCTGATTAAAAAAAATTTGCAATAAATCATGATGTTTAAAAATAGTTTGCGATTTTAAATTCAATGTAAATTTAAAGTCATGTTTAAGCACGAACAGCTAAACTCGCTTTATAGTTTGTAGAAAATAACTGATATATACAGTATTTAATTAGCAATATCGATTATCGATATATTGACCTAAATATTTAAAAACCTAACAATTTGATATGGTTAGCTAGTGGCAATTGGGAAGTACAAATATTTATATCAATTTTCAATATTATACCCTGAAATCTTGAACTGAAAGTAGCACAACTTGAAGAGAAAATTATGAATGACATGGATAAAATTGCATATTTCAGATCTTAATTTTTCTTACATATATTAGAATTTTAGTGAACAAATTAAATTTTTTATAGCTGTTTATAATTATAATAATGAACAAAGCCCGTGAATCATCAACCATAGATTAATAAGATGTGAGCTTATGTATATATCAATATATGTAAAAGATTATATGCAATTACAATATACTGTATATTCGGTACGAATTTATAAAGAATCTGGCTCATAGTTGGCTCACTGTATATTATATGATTTATAGAGATATATTTGGTACAATGGGGATCAGGTTGAGCCAACCGAATTGTACTATTAGCTGTACGCATTTTTTCAGGGCCGGAATTATGATAATGTCAGTCAGATACTATAATGAGTAATAAAATTCTGACCTGCATTATCAAAAATTGTCTAAAAAAGGAAAGATTTACATCAAATAAAATGGATTTCTCGGAAATCTAGTCAGAATTTCTCTCGTAACGAATTCGTGAGTATTCAATCAAAATGTATTTTTGATTACCGGAGCTGGAAATTCATGGAAAAAACTACGATATTTGCCAAAATATTATTTTGTATTACATTGAAAACAAGCGATAACTGTCCCTGCTAAATCAAGTTAACGAACAAAATTAACAAACTACTTATATAATTTTAATTTACACGTGAGATAGTTGTTTCATCCTGTCAAAGATTTGAATTTCATTTATAGTCATAACTGACCATTTTGGCTTTTTCAATTAAACTACTAGTTAGGCATAACTTTACTTTGATGTCAGAAAATTTATAATTCAGATCATCAAAATAATCGGAATATAAGTAATAAAATATTTTTATATAATAGATTATTCTTTTGCAGAGTATAGATCCATTTATCAACTAATTTGGAACATGGTCAAAGTTTCGGACATAAGATTGTTCCAAGTACGGTACAACTGGAGTATCATCATTTATCAATGACATAATGACATTTTATTTTCTTTGACACGGACCGAAATACTGTAGTTGTAGATCTATCGTATATAAAATAATCATTGCTATTTAAAGACGACTTTTCCCTTGTTTCTTGTTAATTTAGGCTAGTTTCGGTGTTCATTTCCGGTGATATAAGCATTCGTGCTACATACTTTCTATAAATATAAACCTAAAATTTTTCTTGTAAAATAAATGAAAAAAAATGTCTTGGAGAAGCGATATCCGTGTTGTGGTCGGTTTAGGTAAAAAATAGTTACTTTTCTTTTATATGTGTAATAAATTATTTATTAATTATTTATTTTTATTTACATAGATTTTGGAACAACTTATTCGGTATATAAATTTATTCCATTTTGTGTTTATAAAGGTTCATCATAATTAATAATATCTTTTATTTACAGGGATTTACTTATGCTCACGCAACTGATAGTAATATTGTTACTAATGATCATTGGTCTGGCGAGCTGGGTCATTTAAAGACAAATACTGTAGTTCAATATGATGAACATTATGAAAATATTAAAACGTGGGGATATCCAGCATTATCAAAACGTCCAAATAAAAAGAAGAAAAATAAAAATGAATCAAGACCTGTTGAACTGTTTAAATTACATTTGGGAAATTTGTTTGACAATCTCAAGCCGAAACTTCCAGTAGATTATAAGAAGGCCATTACTGACTATCTTCGAGAAATTGGAAAGTTGATTAAAGATACGGTTACAACTGCTTGGTCCGGAATTGAATTCTTAGAAAATGTACTTATTGTTATAACCGTACCTGCAGAATATTCAGAAAAAGATAAAGGTATCATGAGAGAATGTGCATATAATGCTGGCCTCATTAAGGAAATGTATTCAGAAAAATTACAATTTACTACAGAACGTAAGTAAAAAAAAAAAAAAAATAAAATAAAGAATAAAATATAATTAATTTTATTTTAATTATTTATTTTTATTTGTTATATAGCTGAAGCTGCTGCAATTTATTGTATGGAAAATAATTTAAAAGTAAACGATCTTAATACTCCTGGAACTACTTTTATGATAGTTGATTGCGGTGGTGGCACGGTAGATTTGACGACACGAAAATTATTACAAGATAAGCAATTAGGCGAAGTTACTGAACGAGCTGGAGATTTTTGTGGAAGTACATTTATTGATAAGGAATTTCTTAAAGCTTTATGTAAAATCCTCGGAGGCCGTGCAATAGATTTATTAAAAGATAAACATTATGGACAAATGCAATATATGATTCAAGAATTCAGTAGTCATGCTAAGTTACCATTCACTGGAGATAAATCCGAATTTACTAGTTATGAATTGGACCTTGAAGATGTAGCACCTGCTGTAATGGGTTATGTAACTGAAGAAATACGACATAAGATGGAAGAAGCTGATTGGTTGATAGTATTTGAATATGAGGATATCAAATCAATGTTTGATCCTATTATTGAAAGGATTATCAAAATGATACAAGTGCAACTCAATAATACTCGAGAAACATGTTCTGCAATGTTCTTGGTGGGAGGATTCAGTCAATCGAAATATTTACAAAATAGAATCAAACAAGAATTTCAATATCGAGTGAAAAATACCTCGGTTCCTATGCGTCCTATTGCAGCGATATCACGCGGAGCAGCTTTATATGGATTAAGTATGATAAGTTCAGCATCTGATTTAGATAGAACGTCCTTTTCAAATTTGTAATAAATGAACGTGTATTAAAATATACTTATGGAATTAGAATAAATCCTGAATGGAAAGATGGAGATTCAATCGAAAGAAGAGATAACGGACATATTCAAAAATTTCAAAGTATGGCACAAAGAGGAACTGTAGTAAAACCTAATCAAGAATTTACTTTAGATATAGTGCCAGCATTTTCACATCAAAATTCTATCACTTTCCGTATTTATTATACGACTAAATATAATGCACAATATTGTGATGAAGATGGGATGAAATTACTTGGAAAACTCAGAATTTTTCTTCCTGACGTTTATTTTGGAAAAGATAGAAAAGATAGACGTATATCATTTGCATTAAAATTTGGACAGATGGAAATAACTGCTACTGCTAAAAATAAACTTAATGGACAAAACTATCAAACAACTTTCAAATTAGACATATAAAATGTTTTTTCAAGATAATGAGCATGGATTGTAATATATGGAACATTAAATTATTATTATTTATGTTTCTAAATTGATTTATGTTCAGTTGAACATCACACTTTTAGCAAAATATGTTATATAATTGATGATTCTATTGCGGAGTTTGCGGAGTTTAGATCAATTTGAGTTATTTGAGTTATGCAAGTCAATTTCCTTAATGATTATTTTTTTTTAAATTATTTTTTTTTTGGTTATCTTAGCAATAAATTGTTACAGAGGTTGTTTAAAAACAGTTGCACTGAAATAAAAAAAAAATCAATTTTTAAAACGCAACTTTTAAAATTTCCATGTTTAGCATTATTCTCGTAAAACTCGCTTTATTTGCAATACATAAATTATTTGAATTATACAGATTCTTGAATCCTACCAATTAAACGCCAATTTCGTTTGCCTTAAAAAGTTAATGGCAATAAAAATGATATGGTTATCTGTCATAATATTATCTGCACCAGAAACGATCATTGGGATGGCAAAATATTTTTTTGTCAATTGGGAAATATGATGCTTGAGATGCCCACCATTTGAAAGTACAAATATTTATATCAAACTTTCAATATTATATATCTGATATTCCTTAATTTTAGCAATGATCAAATATACAAGTGATTATGATTGTATTTTTTTATAAAATTAAGAGATTTGCATCTATCATCCATTTTTTGATCATCAATCTCCTTATAATCAGAATCCTCAATTTAAAGACTATAGTATTCTCAAGAAGTTCATTTTCTGATGAACATTTTAAATTAGTTGTTTGACACAATCCAGTCATTTTCACTGATTATTTTACCGTACTTTTTCATCTTTTATTTGAATTTCTATTAACATTATAAAGTAATGACCATTTTCAATTACATCTTAAAATTAATAAAATTAGATTAATTAGAATTGAAATTAATCATCGTGTTGAAGTTATAACAAATAATGAAAAGGAGTTAAAACTCATAAACTAATCGTATACATTTAACAATAGAGCTTGATAATGTCTGACCTATTTGCAAAATATTTGTTGTAAGCCAAATCAAACTATATTCTTGATTACTTATTTAAAAAGCCATGAGTAATTATTATGATCTGTTGCTGGTACATCGCGTTTTTATTCTTTAGGAAGTGCAAATCCTAAAGTTATATAAGATGTATATGATGTCCAAGTATTTTTTTGGGACTATATCGCTTATTACTATCAACATCCTGAATGAAAATAGTTAGAATGATTTTCAGCTATAACATGTTAAAGAAGCAGATTATAATGTTTATTCTTGATTTTGAATTTTTGATAGATTTTTTCTCCTGGTAAATTTGATTAGCCAAAATGTGCCACTACGCCGCAGGTAAATTATAACATCGCATTCTTTATACATAATTCTTTAGTAAAGGATTTATTGCACAAAATATCTTACTAAATTCAGTTTAATCAATAAAATTTTTGTTATACAAAAATTAGAATAAAATTATTCACATTTAAATGTAACATGATATCTATCCCCAGTTTTCTGATTTTCGGCAGTAGCTAAAATTTCAACAGTACCAAAAGTTAAAGTAAATAAGATTATTGTATTTTCAAAATTTTCATTCTCTGGTAACTTAATCTCCCATTTACGAAGTAAACTCACTCCAGGATCATTACAAAATTTTGCATCGGTGCCTTTTGTAACGTACATATTAAACCCAACCTTTTGTTGCATTAATGAACATGGTTCAAATGTTTTAGTAACTGTTTTATTTGCTAAAACTTGATCACCACGTCTTGCAAGCGCATCGAAAATTATAGTTAAACCATTTGGAAATTTCTCCGATATCGGATCACCTAATTGAGATGCTCGTGCAGCATCAGTTCCTATAAATAGAAGAACTTTAAAGTTTTAGAAAATTTCATAAAGTGCGACGAATATTTAAATGAATAATTAAAAATAACAATACCGTATGTTCGTTTTAAGACTCGGTTCACAACCTTTTCTGGTTGGAGTCCAAACTGAACACCACCCTTAATGACGGCAATCATAGGTTGTATTGGTACAGAAATATTTGGAACAACTTTGCCGAATTCCTGTTTAATTCTAGTTTGTAAATATTTAGATTCACTAAATCCACCAACTAGCATCAAAGCCGAACATTTTTCATTACTCTTTTCTAGTTGTCCTCTTATCAATCGAATAATTTTTCCTATAACAGGATCAAACATCGTTTTTGCATCTTCGAATTGAATTTCTATCGACCAATCAGATTCTTCTAAGCGGTCTTTTTCTTCTCCGTTAACATATTGTTTTATTAATTTATAATCATCTAAATCTATATCAAATTGTTGAAAATCTGATTCTTTTCCTGTAAATGGGAGTTTAACACGTCTACAAAATTCTTGCACTATATATTGTAATAGACCATAATGATTTTCTTTTAAAAGTTCAATGGTAGATTTTCCTAATTTACGACCTAGAAATTTTACAAATTCTTGATCTACGAAACTTGATCCACAATTATCTCCTGTACGTTCTGTTATTTCACTCATCTTGTTACCATTTAATAGTTGTCGCGTTGTTAAATCTACCGTGCCACCGCCACAATCAACAATCATAAACGATGCTATTGTTATTATTATAAAAATAGGTTATTCAATAAATAATCACGTGATTAAAATTTAACAAGAAAAATATTTTTTTTTCATACCTCCTGCACTTAAATTATATTGTTCTTCTATAGAATTCAAACAGTATACCGCAGCAGCTTCGGCTATTTTTATAACGAAATAATAATAGTTTTAAGATTTTTTGTAGAAAAATTTATATTTGAAGAAAAAAAAAATCAACATACGTTCTGTCGTAAATCTTAAGTTCCTACTAAATAATTCCTTAGTCAACCCTGCATTAAAAGCACACTCACGCATAATCGAAATTGCATCATCATCAAATTCTGATGGTATCTGTAAACATTAACGAAGAAAATATAAATGTTATTTAAGATTCAAATTTTGCTAATAAACAATATATATAATAATGTGAAGTACCGTGAGAATAATTAGAACTTGATTATAAAAATCCAAATATTGCCAATGACTGGCATCACTTTTAATCATTTCACACAAATTTTTCAAATAGTCTGTGATAACTTGTTTAAAATCCAGTCCTTCAGGCAAAAAAGGTTTTCCATTTGACAAATCTTTTAATAAATGTAATTTAAACAATTCGATAGGTTTTGATAGATGAGAAGATTTCTTTTTATTTGATGGTTTTTCTGCTAAGGCAGGAAATCCCCAAGATTTTACGATGGTGTATGATTCATCATATTTTATAACAGTTGGAGTTTTATAATGACCACCTTCTAATTCGTCCCAGTTATCTTGTACAATTATATCTCTCGGATTGGATTTGTGTGCATAAGCATAACCCTATTTGATTGATAATGTGATTCATTAAATTTATTAGCTGAGTTATATATTATTATTATTATGATAAAAAAGCTTACAGAATAAGTTGTTCCGAAGTCTGTCAGAAAAATAAAGTTAATTAGGAGATAATTTATAATGTATTTAATAATATTTAAAAAATAAACGTACCGACGGAAACTACAACTCGGATATCATCATCATCTAACGAAGACATTTTTACTTGGAAATTATTTATTCTCTTACGTGCGGCCAAAAAATTATGAAACAGTTGAAACAATTGCAGATCTAAATTACGGCTGCTATCTTGTGTATATATAAACATAATCATTGTTACTTAAAGAGTAATCTGTGTAAGCAAATTTCGGTGTTCATCTCCGGTATCAGGTAAATTAAAAATGTGATAAAGTCATTTAAAAGTGATAACCTTTTCTATAAATAACCTAAAATTAAACAAAATTAAATAATTTTTTTTTCTTCCCGTTATTGCATTTAAATAAAAAAAAAAAAAAATGTCGTGGAGAAATGATATCCGTGTTGTGGTCGGATTAGGTAAAATAATTATTTTCTTTTTGAGTATAATAAATTATTATATTTTTAAAACATTAATTATTGATAATTTTTTTATTACATAGATTTCGGAACAACTTATTCAGTATATAAATTTATTACATTTGCTTTATAAAAGGTTAGATTTCATCATAATTAAAATAAAAATCTTTTTTATTTGCATTTATTATAGGGATTTACTTGTGCCCACGTATCTGATGGTAATTTTGTTACTAATGATCAATGGCCTGGCGAGTTGGGTCAATTAAAGACAAATACAGTAGTTCAATATGACGAACAATATGAAAATATTGAATCGTGGGGATATCCAGCGTTATCGAAACGTCCGAATAAAAAGAAGAAAAATAAAAATGGATCAAGGCCTGTTGAATTGTTTAAATTACATCTGGGAAAGTTATTGGATAATCTCAAGCCGGAACTTCCAGTAGATTATAAAAAGGCCATTACTGATTATCTTCGAGAAATTGGAGGGTTGATTAAGGAAACGGTTTCTACTGCTTGGTCCGGAATTGATTTCTTCGAGAAGGTGCTTATTGTTATAACCGTACCTGCAGAATATTCAGAAAAAGATAAAGGAATCATGAGAGAATGCGCATATAATGCTGGACTTATTAAAGAAAGGCATTCAGAAAAATTACAATTTACTACAGAACGTAAGTAAAAAAAATTTAAACCAATGAAATATGTTGCAACCAAATTTTATTTATTTATTTCGATTTTTATATAGCCGAAGCTGCTGCAATTTATTGTATGGAAAATAGTTTAGAAGTAAACGATCTCAACACTCCCGGAACTACTTTCATGATAGTTGATTGCGGCGGTGGCACAGTAGATTTGACTACACGAAAATTATTAGAGGATAAACAACTAGGCGAAGTTACCGAAAGAGCAGGAGATTTTTGTGGAAGTACGTTTATTGATAAGGAATTTCTCAAAGCCTTACGTAAAATCCTTGGAGACCGTGCAATTAATTTATTAGAAAACAATCATTATGGGCAAATGCAATATATGATTCAAGAATTTAGTCGTCAAGCCAAGTTACCATTCACTGGAAATAAGTCTGAATTTACTAATTACGAATTGGACCTTGAAGATATAGTTCCTGTTGTAATGGAATACGTAACTGAAGATGTACAAGATAAGATGGAAGATGATGATTGGTTGATAGTATTTGAATACGAAGATATTAAATCAATGTTTGATCCTATTGTTAAAAGAATTATCGAAATGATACAAGCGCAACTTAAAAATACAAATAAAACACGAGAGAATAAGTGTTCTGCAATGTTCTTGGTGGGAGGATTCAGTCAATCGAAATATTTACAAAAAAGAATTAAAGAAGAATTTCAACAACAAGTGGAAAATATTTCAGTTCCTATATATCCTATTGCAGCAATATCACGCGGTGCAGCATTATATGGGTTGAGTATGAGGAATTCAGCAACCGATTTAGACAGAATGTCCTCTCTCAAATTTGTAATAAATGAACGCGTATTAAAATATACTTATGGAATTAAAATAAGTCCTGAATGGAAAGATGGAGATCCAATTGAAAGAAGAGATAACGGACGTATTCATAAATTTGATATTATGGCACAAAGAGGAACTGTTGTAAAACCTAATCAAGAATTTAAATCATATATAATGCCAGTATATCCACATCAAGTGGCTATCAATTTTCTTATTTATTATACGACTAAATATAACGCGCAATATTGTGATGAAGACGAGGTGGAATTTCTCGGAAATCTTTTAATTTCTCTTCCTGATGTTCATCTTGGAACAAATAGACCCGTATTGTTTGCATTAACATTTGGGCGAATGGAAATAACTGCTACTGCTAAAAATAAACTTAACGGGCAGAATTATCAAACTACTTTAAAGTTAGATATATGATTTTTTATTAAAAAATAATAATTTGAATTTAAACAAATAAAGTTATAATAAATTTATCTAAACTATATATATTCACGATTTATGTTCGCTATCATTTTCTGCATGTTGAGTTGGAGATTCTGGTTTTGTTTCTGTTGTCATCACACTCTTCACCATATTACTAAATAGACTGGCGTAACTATTCGCTTTCTCTTTATATCTTGGAAAAACTTTAGCACGAGTATATAATTTACGTTTGGTCGGATTATCTAAATCTAAACCAATCATCGGAAAATAGCACAAATCCACAATTAAGTTATCAATATCTTCTTCTCCTTTCTCCCATCTTCCTGTCATTGTTTTTGGATCTATTTTAATATGAGGGTCAATCCAGGATGATTTAATAATTGGTTCTTGAGCACGTAGACGAAACCAAAATAATCTAACAACTTCACGTATTATATTCGCAGCCATATTTTCAACGGATTGTTTTTTTGCTGGATCATTAATTGTACGATATTTATCCAAAGATTTATTTAAAATTTGTTTAACAAATTCAATAAAATTATGTTCAATCGTTTTACTATTTTCTATAATCTCTGAAAATCCTCTATTACTGAGAGCCACACAAGCTTCTTGTCGAATTTTAATCGAAGATATCGGCGTGATCGTATCCGTTCCGTTACGGGCTTCAGAAAATTCCCTTAATGTTGAACACAAATCAAGTGATTTCACTAAAACGACTGTTTCGAGGGATGTTGTATCTTTATTTTCGAAATATTTCCTAGCTTGTTCAAAGATTATATCTAAAACAAAACGTTGCAAAATCGCCTTAATAAAAGGTTTACTCTGACTTTCCGTTGTGATTTTATGATATCCATAATATTGTAAAAGCTTTTTCACCTCTTCGAAATTAACTTCAATATTTCCTTTTAAATTAGTAACATAAATTTCAATAGTGTCTTGTAAAGATAAAATATCCTTTTTTAATTGAACTGAATGATTCTTATCATCACTCGTTCTAAAATTTGCTGCAGCTCCAAGAGCCGACTGATATTTAGATGCTTCTTCCTTCAAAATAGCATTACTTTCTTTAAGATCACTAATATCCTCGTTTTTTGTATCAAGTTCTTTTTGAAGTTCTCTAATCTCTTTATTGAAAGATTCATGATAATTCTTATAATTTTGTAATTCTTTATTGCTTTCATTTAATTTTTGAATTAATTCCTGATTCTCATCATGAAGATTTTTATATTTATTATTATCAACATAATTTTTTTGATAATATTTAATAGATCTTTTTAATGATGAAATTTCTTTTTTAAGTTCTTCATTTTCGAGACTTAATTTGTTCCCTTCTTCAACTTTAATTTTTAATGCTTTGAAAACGTCATCATGTGATATGTCTTCCTCATTATTTTTATTAACATTTTCACTATTATCATCATCGGATGAAGTAACAAGATTTTCTCTAGTCGTGGAAGAAAGTTCTGTGTCGTTGGTATTGCTTATATTGTAAATATTCATTTCCTCGGATTTTTGCATTCTTCCATCGTGGTTAGTTTGAAAATCATCACCAGGTTCCATTTCTTACGATTTAATTTGTTATTGTGAATAACTACAAATTCACAAAAAGTATGTTTCATAAATAAAATGTGATATTTATACCATTCTCCATTTTTGTAAAACCGGCATGATCAAATTGATAACAATTCAAGTTTATTTCCGGTTAATACTGGCAACACAAATGTTGTACGTATGTAGGTTAAGAATTTCTGTAATTCTGCCAGCATTATTAAATTCTCACAAGTCAGAATTAAAAAAGTTCATATTAGATAAACTCCAAATATGAGAATGGAAAAAATATTTAAAGACAACTAATCATAATTAGAAATTAATGCTTGTGTATTTTTAACGAGCATCACAAGAACATTGTTTTTTAAGTTTGGACAACGTAAAATATGTACTCACGCTATCAAGTAAAGTCGCAAAAAAAAAGAAAATGAATAAAAGAACATTAGAAACTTAACGAAAATATTAAAATACATATTTTTTAGAAATTGTTGCTTTTTTATTTTCATTAGAATTTAAATACAGGATATAATAATAAGAAATGGATTTTAATCTATCTAATTATTTTCTGCTGTAGTTTCAACCGTATTTGTTTCTACATTTCCTTCTTCACTTTCTTCCGTTTCAGTATCAACTGAATGATCAGTTGAATGATCGGTGGAAGATTGATCATATTCACCAGATTCACCAGATTCATCAGATCCATCAGATTCGTCAGATTCATCTGATGCGGTTGTATTTTGTACGGTGAAATCATTTGAACGCTCAACTTGATCAGAATTATCGTATCCCGTTATACTTCTAAACGCGCGACCGATGGTCGTTCCAACATTTTGTAATATACTTGATTTAGGAACATGGCGAGTAAAAACTTTTGCAAGAGTAAAAATCTTTTGATTTGAATTAATATCTTGATAAATAAGTGGAAAAGTGCATAATTCAACTACTAAATCATCAATCTCTTCTTCATCCCAACTTGCTTCCATGCACATTTTATTAACTTTATCGCCACAATTAAACCAATAATATTGAGGCACTGGTTCTTGAATTTTTAAACGAAAATAAAAAATTCTAAAAACCTCTTGAATAAGAATTTTAGCCAGCGCGTCGATATCTTCCTTCTTTTTAGGATCTATTAAAACACGATATTGATTCATTGAATTATTAAGATCTTCTGAGAATTTTTCAACAGATTTATGTAAATATTTATTATCTGATTTGATCATGTCTCCAAGACCTCTCATCCCAAGAGCAACATATACTACTTGACGTAACTTTATAGGTGTAACTTTTGTTATTTCGTCAGTTCCATCGCGAGTCCAGGAAAATTTTTCCATTAGTTCGTATAATTCATCTGTTTTTTTGGCAACATCTGATTCAAGATAATGATCCTCTTTATTTTGAGAAAAATAATAATTAGCAAACTCGAAAATTGTTTCTAATACGTGACGTTGCAATATGGCTTTAACAAATTGCTTATCTGGGTTGTTAAAATCGATCTTGTATTGACATTCATAACGTGGTAAAAGTTTTGCAATTTCCTCAAATTTAACATCCACTTTGGATCTTACCAAATTTGTTACGTAATCGTCAATTTTATCTTGTAACGATAAAATATCATCATTAAGTTGAACATTATGATTTATATCATCATCACTCATTTCAAAATTGGTTGCAACTCCAAGTGCTGATTGATAATTTGAAGCTTCATCTTCTAGCTCACTATTCTTTTGTTTCAACGATTGAATTTCAGTTTTCTTATCCTTTAATCGTTGTCTTAATTTAGTATGAGAAGTTTCAATTTTTTTTGTATAATATTGAAGATCTTTTATTGTGGTTTCCTGTTCGATTGTTTTATTCTTTAATTCAATAATCTTTTGTTCGTTTTCTTTTTCATACTTTTCATATTCTTCCTCACGTAACTTGAAATTTTCTTTAGACTTTTCCAATTCTGTTTTAAGTCTTAAAATTTCGTTCTCAAGTTCATTTTTATTAAATTCATTTGAGATTGGAACATTATTTTGTTGTTGATTCATCGATGAATAATTAGAATTATTTTCTAAAATTTGTGTATTATTTGAGCAAGAATTATGAGAATTATTCTCTGATAATTGTTGATCTAAATGTGGATTTGAAGAATTATCGACATCAATAGGACCAAGAGAACTATTATTATCGTTAGTTGACATCATATTTGTTTTTTTTATAGAAAATAATGTATAAAAAAAATAGCGTCAAATGAATTAATTTAAACAAAGTATATTTACAGGATTTAGGGTATTTAGGGTAATAATAATATTAGGGTTGATTCATCTTACACAACCCTGAAAGGGTGGTAATGTGGTATCAACAATCAAAGGTGTCGCAATATAAATAATAATGTAATACTTGTACAACAAAAATTTTAATTTGTGCATTGCATGATCAAGATAAAGTTCTTGTGTTTTTCAATAAATTGTGATATGTGATATATCTATTGGTTACATTTACATTTAGATTTGTTATCGTAATCATATGTATGATTTCCCGGAAAGGGATTAAAATTTTTGATTTAAAAAACCTGCTTTTTTGTTTTTAAAATTTTTTTTTTTAAAAAAAATCTACGAATATAAATCCCTCCAAAAAAATTTATAATTTTTATTAATTTCAATAGAATGTCGGAAATACGTATAGTCGTTGCTATAGGTTCGTCTTATCTTAATTTCGTAAATTTTTTAAACAATTAAAATATGTAATTAAAATTAAAATTAAAATATTAATTATTTTATATAAGATTTCGGAACAACGTATTCTGTAAGTTTTACTCAAATATTTAAAATGTTTAAGCAAGAATTTTATAGTAATTTCTATAATAATTATCATAATTTTTTTTCAGGGATTTGCTTATGCTCATAGATCAAAACAGAATCAAATAACGGCACATAGCGATTGGCAAGAATATAAAGGACGTTTTAAGACTCCTACTGTCTTAAAATATGATGAATCATTTAAATTAACATCTTGGGGAGTTCCTGCATTAGCAGAAAAACCAAATAAGAAGAAAAAAACTCCTGATGTAAAACCAGTAGAAAGATTTAAATTACATTTAGGTCAAATGAAAGATAAACCACATTTACCTGATAAATTAGATTATAAGACTGCTATAACAGATTATCTTCGAGAAATGGGTCAAGTTATAAAAAATACTTTAAATACTACTTGGCAAAAAATTGACTTTTTTAAACAAGTATTAATTATTATGACGGTAATTCATTTATACATATTTTTTTTTTTAAATTCAAGTTTTTTATTTGAAAGTTCCTATACTTATTATATCTTATATCTTATACATACAAGATTCCAGCCGAATTTGATAATCAAGCTATGACGATTATGCGCGAATGCGCTTACGATGCTGGAATTATAAATGAAAAGGGCAGTAAAAACCTAAAATTTACAACGGAACGTAAGTTTGATTCAATTTTTTTAATTTTTCAATTTCAGAATTCTATAAGAATAATCACGTGATTTCAAATTTATCAGCTGAAGCAGCGGCGGTTTACTGTTTGAAGAAACGAAAGGAATATAATATTGATGTTGGGTGTAAGTAATCTAGATCGGGATAATAATAAGTCTACGAATTAAATAAACATTTATTTTTTCATTTTATAGCATCATTCATGATCGTTGACTGCGGCGGCGGCACAGTAGATTTGACGACACGTAAACTTCGGGAAGATGATAAACTAGATGAAACTACGGAACGTGAAGGAGATTTCTGTGGTGGAAGCTTTGTAGATGAAGAATTTCTTAAATTTATTGGTGAAAAAGTTGGAGAATCGGCACTTAAACAAGTCAAAGAAAAACATTATAGTCAATTACAATATATGGTACAAGATTTTTGCAGACGTGTCAAAATTCCATTTAATGGAGAATCAAAAAATTTTCAACCTCCTGAAATGGATTTAAAAAGTAAATATATCTATTTCATATAAATGTATTCAATTTTCGTTGTAATTATTAAATTTTTTTTTTTTTTTTTTTTTGAAAAAAAAATAGAATTATGTCCTATTTTACAACAATATGTTAAAGGAAGTAAATTAGATGAAATGGAGGAAATAGAATGGATAGTTGAATTAACATATGATGACGTTAAAGCAATGTTTGATCCTGTTATAGAAAGAATTATAAATTTAATTCGTAAACAACTTGATAAAAGTAATGATGATATTTCGGCTATATTATTGGTTGGTGGATTCAGCGAATCAAAATATTTATTGAAAAGAGTCAAACAAGAATTTAATGATAAAGTCCCAACAATTTCTGTTCCTACACAACCTATCATCGCAGTTGTAAAAGGAGGTAAATTATATAATTTTTAAATATAATTTGTATCTTTTCAGAAATGTTTACTAAAGAATCTTATGTTAAATTTAGCCGTTCAATATGGATTGGAACAAGAAATCGTGAAAACTCGTGTATTAAAATGGACATATGGTAAAATTTATATCTTCACATTCATTTATCGAGTATCGACCCTTCAATATATTAATTTTTTAAAAAAAATTTTTTTTTTTATAGGAACTGACGTTGCAAAAAAATGGCAAAAAGGTGATCCGCCTCACCGAAGACGTTCAGATGGAAGAATTATTAAATTTACTACCTTAGCAAAACGTGGTGAACAAGTGCCCGTTGACAAAAAAATTGTAAGGAATTATGCAGCACCTAGTGCAACACAAAAGATATTGGGATTAGATATATACGTTACAAAAAAAGATAATGCAACGTATTGTAATGAACCTGGTGTTGAATTACTTGATTCTTGGAATATCAAGATACCTGAGGAAAATAAATCAAAGGAAAATAGATCATTCTCATTCACTTTAACTTTTGGTAGTGTTGAAATTGAAGCTACTGCTCAATCTAAAAGTGGTGAAAAATTTGAAAATTCTTTTGAATTAGACATATAAAGAAAGAATTATTTTTTCTTTCTTTCTTTCTTTTTTAGCATGTAGATATTAATTTCGAATGTATTACAATATTTATTTTTATTTTTTAAATATAAATATAACATTATTTTTTGTTACACGAAAATTAAAAAAGCTGCAATATGTTAGATCATATGATCTCATTAATTGACAAAAAGAAATTCTGTGTAATCATTTAAACCTATTGATGAATAAATGAGTGATATAATTAAAAATAAAAATCACTGACATGGGAAAATATGTATAAATAAACTCCGAATTTGTACTGGTAAAAAATTTTTTAAAAAAAACTCTTTCTTTCACCATGAAAATTAAAGCAATTGTAACTATTAAACAAAAATTTAAAAAATTAAAATTTAAAAAACCTTTCCGTAAAATGTCTAATAAAAGGAAAAATAGAGAAGTTAAGGAAGATAGAGAAGAAGATAGTGAAGATATAAAAACTGCAAAAAGACTCAAACATGATGATTCTCAAGCTAATAATGAAAAAAATGATAGTGGTTATGGTGAAAAAGAAATTACTGAAAAATCTTCCAAAACTGAGGAAATAAATATTGATTATATTGATTCGGATTCAAAAATTCTTTCTCAGAATAAAAACGATACTATTGATTTAGAAAAAACCAAACAAGAAATTGAACGAAGGGATGAGTATATAAAACAACTCGAAAAAGAACGGGAAGAAGTTTCCAATCTGAAAAATGAATTAAATGAGAAGGAAAACCGTATTAATGAATTAGAAAGTGAATTGCTTAAAGAGAAGGCGCAACAAAAAGAAAATTATGAAAAAAATACCAATAATTTAGAACAAACGACGGACCAAGATCAAAATAAAGAGATGATTGATGCTTTACAACAAAAATTAAATGAAAAAGACGATGAATTTCGTAAATTAGAAGAAAAAAATACCGAACTTAGAAAAGAAGCATCCAAATATCAATCAGCACTTGGTTCCGCAACAAATATTCGTCTTGGTGATGAAGATTCCGTCAAGTTTCGAAGTGATATTTTGGATTTACATAAGACATTGGAAAGTTACGTAACTAATTTGAAACCTAATATGGATCTTGATCTTGAAAAAATACAAGACCTTGCGCAACAATATGGTTGTTTAACACCAGTAAATAATAAAAATAAACCCTTCATTAAAGCACTTTTACAACGAAAAGTATTAGACGATATACTTAACTTCTCCAAGGAATCTAATAATAAGGGTGAAGATGTTAAACTTGAAATAGGTATTGAAACGAAGGCAAACGAATTGTTAACTTTGATCGAAAATTTTTCATCCTGTCGTTCTGGAACCGATGAAATTGTTAAAGTAGCGGCAATAAAAGTACGTCAGCAAGTTTATGGAATTCTTGGTAACCGTGGATTTGCCGATGTCATGGGTCCTGATGGAAATCATGTGCATGATTTTATAATATTCGTTAGTAATAATCTTAATGATACGATAAATCAATATCGTAAAATTAATGATTCAAATAAGAAAAAAGAGGTAGATACAATAGCACCAAAGCTTATCCGAGATATCTATACATTATTTTTTTATCGTTTAAATGTTCAAGAACCTAAAGTACAATATAAATTTTGTGAAAGTGGTTCTAAAATTGATCCAAGTACAATGAAAGGAAGATGGGATGATGATGACATTGATAGTTTATGTGTGGATATTTGTAGTTTCCCCTTGATCGGTCGTGATTTGGATTCACCAAATTTGAAAACATACGCACCTGCAAAAGTATTTCCGCGTGCTTCCAGTGAGACAGGCTAAGAAAATAAAGTTGTCAAAAGGTTACGATAAGGAGGGATTTAGTGATAGATAAATTTCTGTATTTTATGTATTTATAAAACAGAATTTTTTATTTTAATTTTAATAAAGTTTTCAAATTAAAAAAATTGAAAAAAATTACATATATGTATACTGTAATAATCATAATAATATAAAGAGATAAACTGTATGTATGTGTGTGTTTATTTTTATTTATCTTCTACATCTATCTCAAAGAAGGTATGATAATTTTGACCAGTTAGATCATTTTTTGCTGTAGCAGTAATTTCCATTTTGCCAAATGCTAATTTAAAGCTAATAGATCTTTCTAATCCAAATTGCACATCGGGCCAATCAATTTTAAGTTTACCAAGTAATTTCATTCCTGGATCATGACTAAATTCTCCCTCAAATTCACGAGTATAATAAATTTCAAATACTCCAGCGGTTTGAAAAGGATGACTAGGGCTTACACTAAATTCTTCAGTAGGAAATTCATCATCAATTTTGGCCACAGTTCCTCTCTTCGCAATACAATGAAAACCAAGTATTGCAACACCGTAAAATATACTAGGGACAATTTTATCTGTTGGATCTCCGCGCACCCAAGGTCTTAAAACATTAATTCCATAAGTGTGTTTCAATACACGTGAACCTATAATGGATTTTGAAATACTTTTATCTTCACTAAAATCTAATCCATAGATCGCTGCGCCACGCGAAATAGCAGCGGTCGGACTTGGAGGAACAGAAATATTATCAACTTGATCTTGAAATTCTTCTTTAATTCTTTTTTGTAAATATTTTGATTCACTAAATCCACCAACCAAAAACATTATAGAAGGTACAGATCTTTTTTCACGAGAATTATCAAGTTGCATTTTTATCATATTAATAATTCTTTCAATGATAGGATCAAACATTGATTTGATCGTTTCAAAATCAAATTTAATCAAATTTTCATCTTCTTCCAATTTTTCTTTCACTTCTTCACTTACATATTGAAGTAGGATAGGACAAACTTCGTCAAGATCCATTTCATAATAAAAATCCGGATCATCTCCTGTAAATGGTAATTTCGCGTGTTCACAAAATTCTTGAACCATATATTGTAGTTGTCCATATTGGTTTTCTTCTAACAAATCCATGGCATTACTTCCAAGTTTGCGACGTAAATAAGTTTTAAATGCTTTATCAATAAAAGTACTCCCACAATAATCTCCAGTTCTTTCTGTAACTTCACCCAATTGCTTTATATTCAATAATTTTCGCGTCGTCAAATCTACTGTTCCACCACCGCAGTCAACGATCATAAAAGTTGCTAAGAAACAAGTCGATTAATTTAAATAATCACTAATAATAAATTTTGTTTCAATTTTTCATATAAGTGATACGTACTTCCCCTATCATCCAAGTTGTGTTCTTTGAGATTACCCATACAATAAATTGCTGCCGCTTCCGCTATGAAATTAAAAGAAATTAAAGGAATCAAAGGATGTTTTATTGTTGAAATATAAAATTATAGATGATACTTACGTTCCGTAGTAAATTGTAACCTTTTGGAATGTAAAACATCAATTAATCCAGCATCACATGCACATTCTCTCATTGTAAAAATTGCTTTTTCCGAATATTCAGCAGGGACGGTAAGAACAAAGAGAATATTTTCAAATTTAATCCCATTCCAATGAGCTTCAAGAGTTTCATCCTTGATCCACTTTTTTTTTAAAAAAAAAAAACTTTTAATTTACCACCGAATACAATAATTAAATTATAAATATCTTTATAACTTACATTTCCAATTAGGCGAAGATAATCGGTAATTGCTTTCTTATAATCTATGACAAGCTGAGGCCTAAGTTCTGGTTTTAAATTACCTAAATGTAATTTAAATAGTTCTACCACATTCCTTCGTAGATTTTTTTCTTTCTTTCGACTCGGACGTTTAGCTAACGCGGGAAATCCCCAAAATTCGACTTGTCCCAAATCATCATCATATTGTAATACAGTATTAGTTTTAAATTGGCCCTTTTAAAGTGAATAAAAAATAGGTATTACTACTTAATACAATCATTAAAGAAATCACATAATTTAAAGGGAAAAGTACCAAAAGTTCAGGCCAATTATCATTTGTATTATAATTTTGTTTGTCATCGACATGACAATAAGTGAATCCCTATAATAATAGTTTACAATGATGTTAATAATTTTAAAAAATTTATGAAAAAATGGTGGTATATATAAATTTAAAAATTTTACCGAATATGTGGTTCCAAAATCTTTGAGAATGTATATATTACATTTTAGTTAATTGAATACTATTAATAATGACATGTTTAACATTTATTCATTTATCGTACCTAAACCAACCACGACACGAATATCTTCATCTTTCAACGGTTTCGCCATTTTAAAATTAATGTTAACGATCTTGACTTGTGTAATCAGAAAGTTAAAAACAACAACTATTTTACAAATTTTGTATATTTATATTAAATCTTAATGATGACATAATAAGATCAGCAGGTATAATTGACATCTGCAAAAAGAAAACTTTAAATATTAAAAAAAAATAATAATAATAATAATAATATATAGAAAGATATATATAGTTTAGAATTACCTCAGATTTTATCTGTTTTATCATATGCAAACACAATATTCTTAATCATTACTATTGTTCTTTATTGTTTTTGTGATATCCCCTTTTCGATGTTTTTATTCTAAAATTTTTGGTGTCCAACTTTTTTTGTTGAAATGGGGACACGCGTAAAAACAAACTCATTCAACTCTTTTTTTGTACAACATTACAGTGTGAATTTATCTAAAAGTTTATACAAAATGTGATAAAATCAATATTATGGTAATATTACTTTAAATGAAAACAACATTATGCAATGCTATGCATATCGTGTCAAAAACCCAAAAAAGTTTGTTTTTGTTATCGAATTTGGATTTTTAAAATTCATAAGGTTTCTATTAATAACCAAAAAATGTAAACTTTCCTTTTTGAAATTACTTGTTCTCCTAATTCATCAAGTTTTTTTCACAAGTTTTTTTTGGCGTTCTCATTCATCAATATTGCAAATATTTGGATTTACAATGAGGGTGAGTTCTGAAAAAAAAAGGGTCGAACGATAAAAAAAAAATATTTTTAAAATTTTTTAATGATTAGTGGTCCCTTTTCTTTGGCACCTTGCTCCCATTTAGGCGCAAATAATTTAACTTTTTTTTTTTGTGAAATGTCCATAATGGGATTACAATAGTCGTTCAATTGATGTTTGAATAAAGGAGAAAATAATAATTTTTTTATAATAATAATATTATTAATCAGATAAAAAAAAAAATATGGAGTTTTTTTTATGACAAATCTTAAATTTTCTCACAAAGCTGCAAGAAATTCATTCTATGAGCATGCTTTTGTCAATAAATTATGCGAGCGAGGCATGTTCCTACAGATTCGAACGATACGTTTTTTATAAAAAAAAAATTAGCGCCAAATGTACAAATTGGTTCAAATTAGTATTGTCATTGTTTCCGGTTTGGGATTTTTGAAACATCACGTGCTATTATGATCATGTGATCACACCTTCTAAGATTAAATTGACAAGAGCTAAAAACGAATTCGTGAATAATAATTTATAAGTTCAAGATTCATCAATTCATTCATGTTTCCAGAATCGTGTCAGGTCATTTTATCGATTATACTCACTACTCACCATCTTATCGATAAAATTGGCCCGCATTATGGTTAATTCCGGCCAAACTGTCGATGAAACAGCGTATTGCGATAACACTTTTTGGATTGTCCCTGGACGCATTCTGTACATTCCAAAAACCTAACTAACATGTTTTTTCATAGGAATAAATGGAGTTAATATATATTTTTTATATTATATTAATTTGCGTAAATTGTTCCATATCGTTAAAAATGCTAGAAATCACGTTATTTTTATTGCGACATGTCTCATCACAACTTCACGAGTATTCACGGTTGATCTGTGATATAAAGTTATCTTAATTGTTTCCGTTTTGAGTTGGTTGTGACTTGTGAGACATAATGTTTTCCAATGTGAATAAGAATTCGGTAAAATTATTATCCTTATTATTCTCCTTAGTGTTCAAGTGTAACCATAATAATAAATGTACAGCAAAAATTTTACTAGAATCAGCCTTATATACAACAATAGAAAAACATTTTAATATTTTGATTGGTTCCTTTTATACTCCTTTTATCAAAATGTTGATCATTACTACAAATATTTGGAACAAATAATACGTAAGTTGAAATACAGTATATTTCGTAGATTTGCGAACTTCTGTTTTATCGAAATCGTCATTTCTATTACCTGAGTCCATTCTTCCTCATGCACCAAGCATGTTCGGGTAGATACCTAATCATTTCATCAAACATTATCGTGTTCATCATTTTCAATGTACTCGGAAACAGGTTTGATGATTATGATGATGTCGCATCATTTTTCTTGTTTCTTAAGCAAAAAAAAAGGTAGTATAATTTCTTAGTCAGGTGAAACGCACATACAAACAGTCAGAGTCTAGGCACGACTAGGCATCATGCACACTAAAAGCACAACAGCCGTGATCAGTACCGAAGATTTGATTCATCAGCAGTCGAATGGAACACGGAACACGCGACGTCCAACCCATCGCCGCGACTTGCTGGTGGGTTCTGCCAATTAATCACTAAAAGAGTAATTCCAACTCCTAGAACATAGCCGGTAAAATATCTAGAAGGACGTTCACCTCACTGGAATCTGTGGCTTAAATTCTACCAGTCCGCACAAGTGGATTCCAACTTTTGTCATTAATATAAAAGTAAAAGTGTACGATTCTTTCAATTAACTAGTTAAAGTACTTATGCGCGTTCTGCTTTCCAGAATATTATTAACAGTTATTTTCTTTGAGATCATCATGACATCATCTCGCATTATCTGATTTTGAAGTTACGAATACTTGGTCTGATTTGATTAGTTATTAAGTTTGCCGTCTTAATTATTATAAAAAATATTAGCCGCAGTGGCTGATAATACATTTGCAAAATTATTAGAGACAATTGGGAAATGAAAGAGAAAAGTGTTCTTTATAGTCCATTATCACATAGAATGACACAATAAAAATAATCAAATTACTGTTGAACCAAGGATTAATCTTTTAAGATTGATAATTTGTTTTATTTATAAAAATATTTGTAAAAAAAAAAATATGAAAAATATGATAGAAATTACTTAATCAAATATATTAGTAATTTATAAACATTAATTAATGAATTTATTTATATAAGTTTATATAAAAACCTTGTTACAAAACCTAAATTATCCTCAATTTTGTTCTGTTCATATTCTTTATTATTTGAAACACGTTGATTTTGAATTGGACATGATAAAATCTTTGCAGGTGTAATTATTTTATAATCTGAATCTAAATCTCTTCCTATAAGAGGAAAATAACAAAGATCCACACATGATTCATCGAGTTCATCATCCTCCCATCTGCCAGTCATTAAATCTGGATTTATTTTATCATTATGTTCAAAAAATTTAATTTCAGGTATTGGTTCTTGAACCATCAAACGAAACCAAAATATTCTTAATGCATCTCGAATAAGTATTGGTGCCAACTTTTCCACTTCATTTTTTCTTTCAACATCATTGATTTGACGATATTGATTCGTAGTTTCGTTCAAAATCTTACTATAATGACTAATGAAATTATGAGTAAAAGTGTCTTGACAAGAAATAATATCTGAAAAACCACGATTACCAAGAATTTCGTAAATTTGTTGACGAATTTTTATTGCTGCAACTTTAGATACTTCATCAGTTCCAACACGGGTTTCTGAGAATTTCTTTATTATATCTGATAACTCTAGTGCTTTTAGATCAATCTCTGATTCTAGCGTAAAATTATTTCCACCTCTATGATATTTTCGATAATTTTTTGAAAAATCGAAAATTTGTTGCAATACTTTGCGTTGTAAAATTGCTTTAACAAATGGTTTGTTCAAGTTCGACGGTTTTATTTCGTTTTGACATCCATATTGTTTTATAATAATATTTACTTCTTTAACATTAATATCTATATTAGGTTTCAAATTTGTAACATAACTTTCCAATGTGCGTTGTAATTCCAAAATATCTTGCTTCAATTGAACAGAATGATTTCGATCATCATTACCCAAACGTACATTTGTTGCATCTCCAAGTGCCGATTGATATTTCGATGCTTCATCTTTTAGATTAATATTTCTTTGCTTAAGATCACGAATATCATTTTCTTTATCGTTTAATTGATTTTGTAAAGATGTAATAATATCTGTTTTTCCATGAGTTTGTTGAACGTGTAATTTTAATTCTAAATCCTTAATTTTTGATTCATAATAATTGACAAGATTTTGTTCTAAGCTTTGTTTTTCTTTTAATAAATTATCGTTATCTTCTTTCAATTTATTATTTTCATTTTGTAATTTATTATTTTGATCATTAATTTTGTTGAAATCTTCGCTCATAGATTTTAAAGTTACTGATGTTTGTTCCAAATTTTTAGTAAGAGAAGAATTTTCAATTTCAAGTCTTTTCATATCGTTATTTTTTTTATCAAATTCTTCTTGAGTAATTTCTACATAATTTTTAAGAACAGTAAAAGATTCACTTACATCTCCATTCATTTGATTATTAGACTTTATAGAATTATCTAATTTTTTCCTTTTTTGTGGAGAATGTTCCATGATTTCTTCATCATTTTCATCATAACCATTTACAATTTCATACGTCTTGATAAATTCATCATTAGTATGAGGATCATCAATGTTATCAGGTTGATTTTCCGAATTTTCGAGAATATTATTCGAAGAACTCATTTTTAATCGTTTTTTTTTTTTAAAAAAAAAAAGAGAAAAGAAAATAAAAGTTGAAAAAAAAAGAATTTCAAATTAATACTTTTAAAGTATTTTTATAATGAGTAATGTAACGATAATCATTTCTCGATATATAGTTTAGATTGGTCAGGTGCCGGATTTTGAGTAACTTTAAATCAGGGTTCACCTCTATATATGTATATATAAGCATCGGATCTTTTTTTTAAAAAATATATTTATTTATATTTATATAAAAATTTTACATAATCAATAATAATAAAGAGAAAATAAATAATGTTCACAAATCTAATTCGAAAGTAGTTTTACATTCCCCAATAACAGGATTATAAGCGGTAACTCCAATTTCAACAGCACCAAAAGTTAAATTATATAAAATAGAACGATTTCCAGTAAGAGGTAAATTAACTCCCCATTTACCATGTAATTTAACGTTAGATTCATCACAAAAGTTTGCATCTGCTTTTGGTGTTATATATAAATCCAAACCCATTGAACGTTGAGTCGGACTATAAGGATGAAACGTTTCCGTTACTTTTTCATCAACAGCTATTTGTGCACCTCGTTCTGCTAATTTCTTGAATACAATAATTCTATTATCCTCATTTCTTCTGTTCACCGGATCACCTTGACGCCATTTACGTGTAACATCAGTTCCTATATAAAACGATTTCTTTTTTAGCGTATGAAAATGTAAATTACATTTAACTAAACAATAAAGTCTTACCATAAGTCCATTTCAAAACGCGATCGAAAACAACTTCTTCTCTCAAGCCGTATTGAACAGCTAAATTATAATAAATAAATGTTTTAGTAATTTTCACATAAAACTAAATAAAGTTACATATTCTTACCCCCTTTAATTATAGCGGTAACAGGTTGAGGTGGTATAGAAATGACTTGTACTTTTTTACTAAATTCTTGCCTAACTCTTGATTGTAAATATTTTGATTCGCTAAATCCACCGACCAATATTAATGCGGAACACTTATCATTTGAACTTAATTGAGAATAAATTAGTCGAATAATTTTATCTATAACAGGATCAAACATTGCTTTAACGTCTTTATATTTTAGTTTGATACTCCAATCAACACCTTCCATATTATCAAGATATTCTCCTTTACAATATTGCATTAAAGCAGGGCAAATTTCTAAAAAGAAAGAAAATAAGTAAAATATTAATAAATTGGTTAAGAATAAAAAATCAACTCTTCAAGATAAATCTAATATTTTACCATCTAACTCCAATTCGATGGGATGAAATTCTGATTGAACTCCAGTAAATTTCATTTTAATCAATCTACAGAATTCCTGTACCATAAATTGAAGTTGACCGTATTGATTTTCTTTAACAAGTTTAATTGCAGAAGGTCCAACTTTATGTCCTAAAAATTTAAGGAATTCTTGATCAACGTAACTTCCGCCACAAAAATCTCCACTTCTTTCTGTAATTTCGCTTAGTCTTTCTCCATCCATAAGCTTTCTTGTCGTTAAATCTACCGTGCCACCACCACAGTCAACAACCATAAATGTCGCTAATAAATTAAAAAAAAAGATTTTTTTTTNTTAAAAAAAAAAATTGAAATAATTTTGATGAGTTTGCTATTGATCGATACTTACCACCAATCGAAAAATTATGTTCTTTTAAGGATTTCATACAATGAACCGCGGCAGCTTCGGCTGTTATTGGAAGAATATTTTTTAATTCAGAGGCACGTGATTAAACATGATATGTACGCATTACGTGTTACATACGTTCTGTTGTAAATTTTAAATTTCGACTAAATCTATCCATCAACAATCCTGCTTTATAAACGCATTCTCTTATAGTTACCATAGCCTTATCGTCAAATTCAGCAGGAATCTTTGGGGGGTTTTTTTTTAAAAAAAAGATGTAATTAATTAATTTTACACAAAAAGTTCATAAAAAAATAAACGTAGTAGTAGTATTCTTTTAATATTATTAAAATAAATAAATAAAAAATCAAATCACTTACCGTTAAGACAATTAAAACTTGAGTAAAAAAATCAATATCCCAACGATCAGTTATAGTTCTTTTTATAACTTTACCCATTTCAGTGAGATAATCAGTAATTGCTTTTTTATAGTCAAATCCCTTAGGTAAAGGAGGTTTATTTGTCATTTTTCCTAAATGTAATTTAAATAATTCAACAGGTTTTCTTTCGGATTCTCTTCTTTTTTTTGGTCGTTTTGCTAGTGCTGGAAATCCCCATGATTGTACATTCCTATATCCTTCATCGTATGATAATGCTGTTGGAGTTTTAAACCGTCCAGAATATTCTTGCCAATCTATGTGTACAATAATTTCTTGTGGGTTTTTTTTATGTGCATATGCGAATCCCTTTGAAATAAATAAATAAATATATATATATAATTCGAGAAAGTTAAATATTGATATTTAAAATACTTTGACTGTACAAAACATACCGAATAAGTGGTTCCGAAATCTATTAATTTATTATGAAAATAAAATTTTTTCTTTTAATATATATAAGCCTATAATATTAAATGGTCACAATAATACATTACTTACCGATACCAACGACAACACGATAATCGTTCGTCTTGTACATGTTTATTAAAAAGAAAAGGTATAATGACAACACGGAATAATTAAATCCTGTCGATTAAGAAGATAAAGTAGCCCTAGAAATTATAAATTTTTTCTTATCGTGTAGAATCTTGGAATTTTGGGAATTTTTATCATCGAGATACAGTGACCAGATCACATGATCAAACACTTGTATGAAAAAACAAAACCTTTCCTTTTTTGATATATGCATGCACGAAATTTAATTGTTTCCTTGTAAATTATTGTATAAGACTTTTATCATGAGAACTTTTGAAAAAATTAAAATAGGGCGTTTCTTTTTTTAAACAATGGAACCTTTTTTCTCTTATCCTGCCAGAGAAGAAAGAAATAAAGATTCTTATTTTTAAACAATGAAATTTTCTGTACTGCTGCAAGTAAATACCTGAGTTATATCTTGTTATTGTTCTTGATATTATAATCAAACCCTTTTTGGATTTATGGAAGATAACGGAATATATGCAGTATTCCGCATAATCAATTAATAATTTTAATAATTTATCAAAATTTCTGATTATCAAAATGTTTTATAACTCTAAATATTTTCACGTGCACAAGGTAGCTTTGAATTTCATATAAACTTGAGAATAACTTCTGCAATTTTATCATTAAACAAAGTGTTTTTTAATAATCATGACGGATTATGCGCAAAGTTACGAAAATCCTCATCCAATATCAAATGAAAATGACATGTTCCATTCACCAAATACCAATCCCTCAGATGATACGTTGAAAAGTTACGCCGAAGAAGAAAAGAATGTTTATTCAGGAATGCCACTCCCAACGGAAATGCACTATATTCCACATAACAATAATCGGATAACATATAATGAAGACTATAATACATTAACACAACCATTTGATAATATCACAAAGTCAGAAGAAAAAAAGGAAGAACCTTATTACAATCATAACCAAGATAAACTTTTGAATGAGAAAAAAAATAAAGATTTACAATATGATTACGATAATTTACAAGAGAAAGATTTAGATTCGACAAACAAAAGTAATAAAGATCGCAAAATCAAGTCGCAAGAACAAAAAATTATTGATAAGTTGCAACAATCCTTAGAATTGAAAGAAAATCAAGTACAAAATTTAGAAAAAGAAAAAGAAGATTTAGATGCTAAAAATGTTAATTTACGTAGTAAATTAGAAGAGGTTATTAAACAAAATGCTTTATTAAAAGATGAAGCATCAAATTATCAATCCGCTCTTGGAGTAGCTACAAGTTTTCAATTAAGTGATGACGATCAAAATCATGGTGTAAAATTAACCAATGACATCTCAGAGTTACATGATAATATTAAAAAATACATAACAAATCTAAAGCAAGATGTCGTCGTTAATATGGATGAAGTCAAAAAGCTTTTATTACATTATAAGTGTCCAACTAAAATCAAAAGTCAAAAAAAAGATCGTTTACTTATTCAAGCAGTTTTACATCGTCATGTCATAGAAACAATATTTGAATATGCATCACAGTATTTTGAAGAGCCAGGAAAACATGAGGCAGATATCGTTAGAAACGAATCTTTGTTATCAGAATTGTTAGCTCACACCTCTAAATGTCGAGCTGGTAATGATGAAATAACGCGTGTTGGGCCAACAAAATTACGACAACAAATTTATTCAATCCTTAGTAATCGTGGATTTGCCAATGTAATTAGTAGTGATGGTGAGAATGAGCATCCTTTCATTAATTCTCGTAAGGAACAACTTAACAAGGTTATGAATCAATTACGTACTATTAAAGATAATCAAAAGAAGACCGCTTCTGATAATTTGGCAGCTGATATCATTCGTGAAGTAGTAAAGATATTTTGGTTTAGATTGAAAGTTCAAGAACCTGTCGCTGAATTCTTTTGGATACCACAAAATATTAAAGTGGATCCAACGATTATGGAAGTAAACCAAACTCAAAATGGGGATGATGATGATGATGATGATTTACATGTCAATTTATACGTTGATTTATGTTATTTCCCTCAAATTGGAAGAGATCTTGATACAAATAATCAAAAAACTTATACACTTGCAAAAGTAATTACACGAACATTTCAATATGATGATCAACAGTTTCAAGAGATTATCTCACAACAATCGCGACAACCACAACAGAACCAAGAACAACCAACTCAACCAACTCAATCAATTCAACCAACTCAACCGACTCAATCAACTCAACCAATTCAACCGACTCAATCAACTCAACCAACTCAACCGACTCAATCAACTCAACCTAAACAAAAAACTGGTAAAACTGGTTTCCTTGGTACTATTTTTGGTAGGATTTTGAAATAGTACGGCCAGTAGATTCCTATTTTACCTGTTTGCAGAAAAAAGAGAGAAAATTACGTTACACCATAAACGCGGAAGCCAAAATGTTATGTATTAAGTTATATATTGTAAATTCACGATTTTTTAATAAATAAATATCAGATATATATTTTTAAATCGAATCCAAAATTCGGAATATTTTATAAATCGTACAAGTCTTTATTAATATAAAAGTTGTAACATACAGTATAACTATAAATATGTAATTCAAACATTAAGGATGCTTACTTAATTAAACGAATCGATATTTATTTATTTTTACTCCTCTTTTCGTTTTGTAGTCGTCGATGCCACTTTATAATATTTTAGTTTTTTAATCTTGTTGATATTCTTGAAGGTGGTTTTAAGACAACTTTTGCCAGAGTATGAATTTTTCGATTATTTGACCTAAGATCTCTTCCAATTAGAGGGAAATAACATAAATCAACGGTTGAATTTACATTGTCATCCAAATCGTTTCCTTCCATAAGATTTTTATCATATACATTATTATTTTGAATCCAACAGAATTCAGCGACAGGTTCTTGAACTTTCAATCTAAACCAAAATAACTTTACAACTTCACGAATGATACGTGCAGCCAACTTATCAGAAGCGGTTTTCTTTTGGGCATCTTTGATATAACGTAAGTCATTTATAATATTGTTTAATTGTCCCTTGTAATGAGCAATGAAAGGATGTTCATAACTAGCATTATCTGCTCCCAAGATATCGGAAAATCCACGATTACTAAGAATCGAATAAATTTGTTGTCGTAATTTTGTTGGTCCAACGCGTGTTATTTCATCATTCCCAGTACGACATTTAGAAGTATGAGATAATAATAAGGATAACAAAGATTCATTTTTAATAATATCTGATTCTAGATAATAATGTTGTCCTGTGCTTTGAAAATATTGAGTCGCATATTCGAATATTTTTTCTATGACATGACGTTGTAAAATTGCTTGAATAAGTAATCGATCATCCTTTTGATTTGTGATCTTAGTTGAACATTTATAATTTTGTAGAAGTTTTTTAACTTTATCCATATTAACAGTTACATCTGTTTTTAAATTTGTTACGTATTTTTTTATGTCATCAATTAATTCCAAAATATCGGTATTTAATTTCACAGCATGATTTTGATCATCGTCTCCTAATTGAAAATTTGTAGCAACTCCAAGAGCGGATTGATAATTTGATGCTTCATTTTCTAACAAAGTATTTTGTTGAACAAGAAGTTCTAATTGATTTTTTAAATGGGTATTGTTTTGAAGTAAATTATTATTTTTAGCTTCTAATTCTCCTTTCTCTTTTTCTGAATCGTGTAATTGATTTTCTTTCGATGCTAAAGATTGTTGCAATTGTTGAGTTTGTTGTTTATTTTCATTATTTTGAATTTCTAATCGTTTAAGACGTTGTTCTCGTTCCTTCAAATTTGTAGCAGTTTTTTGATGTTGATTTATCTCATTATTGATTTTGTTTGTTAATTCCGTAATTTTATCTTTGTATTTATCGCACAGTGCTCTTAGTTGTCTATAATTATTATTATGTTCATTAATTTCATCTTGATGTTTCCTCTTTTCGACTTCAAGCTTATTGATAGTTTCCAACGATTGTTTATATTCACTCAATATAGCGTTGTTATAGCCATCATGATTTGATGAATTGTAAGATGATTGATGCGGAACATATTGCATTTCATTTGGTTGTGGCTTATCTGAGTAAATTCTAATTTTATCTTTAACATTGTTGTTGCGGCCATTTTCATTGGGTGGTTTGCCTCTGTTATTCATCTTAATTTTTCAATTGAAATGAAAATAACTTTAATAATGATAAACCGAAAATTTCAAAGTTTATATGAATTTGATTGTCTTGTGCACGTGAAGATATTTTTAAGTCGTTAGTTATCGGATATTATGATGATATTGAAAGAGATTTTATAATTTCAAATTGATTATGCATAACTCTTATCTTTCAATAAAACCAAAAGTGGCTTATCATGAATAATGAACCTAAAAAATTCATTTAAGATTTCTTCTTGCAGGTCTGGGAAAAATGCAAAAAATTGTGAAAAAAACTTTATTGTTTTCTTTTCTTTTTTTGCATAATCTTGCAGAACGATTAAAAATGTTGTGAAAATTTTCATTGTTTAAAAAAAAGAAACTTCTTCCTTCTTATTTCTTTGTCTTGTTATCTTTTTACGGAACGAAAAAAATTATAAAAAACATTTTTACTTCTTGTTTTGTAACCTTGCTTTTAAAATTTTCACATCATCTCATGATTAAAACATAAACCTTAGGATCAATAGTTATTCACGTGATTTAGTCAGCGCTTCAATAAAATTCGTTTTATCAGATAAGAAAATTTTATTATTCTTGCCATTATATTTTTTTTTTGATAACATGTACAAGGTGAACGATTATCGTGTCGTTGTTGGTGTGGGTAAGTATTGTATTCGTTTGCATCTATTTAAAGTTATTGCTTATTGATGCTAAAAAAAGCTTTCATTATAAAATTCTATAGATTTCGGAACCACTTATTCGGTATGTTTAAGACTTTACTACAAATAAAGTATTAATTTTTATCTACTCAAATTTATGTTTTGCTTTAATTTAAGGGTTTCGCATACACACACAAAAAAAATCAAACAAACGAAATTTTTACACATACGGATTGGCAAGAATATGCTGGTCGACTTAAAACTCCAACAGTATTATCATATGATGATGAATATAAGAATGTGCAATCGTGGGGATTTTCAGCGTTAGCCAAGCGGCCAAATAGTAGAAAGAAGAAAGTAATTGATAAAAAACCCGTTGAATTATTTAAATTACATTTAGGAAAAATGTCAAATAAGCCTGTTTTACCTAAGGGATTTGACTATAAAAAAGCCATTACTGATTATCTTCATAAATTGGGTGGAGTTGTAAGACAGACCATAAGCGATCATTGGGAAGTTGATTTTTTTACTCAAGTTCTGATCGTTTTAACGGTAAGTTAAATAATGAATTTTGTTGTGTAATTTGAAAATTAAAAATTAAATTAATTTATTTATTTTTGAAATAAATAAAGATACCTGCTGAATTTGATGATAATGCGATTGTAATTATCAGAGAATGCGCTTTTAAAGCAGGATTATTGAATGATCGATATAGTCAAAATTTGAGATTTATAACAGAGCGTATGTACTTCCTATAGTATTTATCATATGATCATCACGTGTTATTCATGAAAACTTCGTTTTTTATTAGCCGAAGCTGCCGCGATTCATTGTATGAAATCCTTAAAAGAGCATAATTTATCAGTTGGTGGTAAGTAACAAAAAGTAATAACAATCTGGCAATTTCAAAATTATTCCTAAATATTTTTCAAAAAATTTTAATTTGGTAGCAAAATTTATGGTTGTTGATTGCGGTGGCGGTACAGTAGATTTAACAATAAGACAGCTTTTGGAAGGTGAAAAGCTAAGTGAAATTACGGAAAGAAGTGGAGATTATTGCGGCGGTAGTTTTGTAGATCAAGAATTTCTTAAATTTTTAGAACGTAAAGTTGGATCTTCTGCAATTAGTTTTGTTAGAGAAAATCATTATTGTCAACTTCAGTATATGATACAAGAATTTTGTAGAAAGGTTAAAATGAAATTTACTGGAGTTCAATCAGAATTTGAGAACATCGAATTGGAATTAGATGGTAATTTATTAATTTTAATACAAATTATAAATAACTTTCAAAATAATTTAATTTATTTCCTTTTTTTTTTAAAAAAAAAATAATATTTTTAGAACTTTGTCCTGTTTTAGAGCAATATTGTAAAGGAGAATATCGTGATAATATGGAAGAAGTTGACTGGACCATCAATTTAAAATTTGATGATGTTAAAAAAATGTTTGATCCCGTTATAGAAAGGATTACTCGACTAATCGATTCTCAATTGCGTTCGTGTGATAATGATTGTTCTACATTATTATTGGTCGGTGGATTTAGCGAATCAAAATACTTGCAATTAAAAATTAAAGAAAAATTTAGTAAAAAAGTACAGCTTATTTCTATACCACCTCAACCTGTTACCGCCATAATCAAAGGAGGTAAGAACGTAGAAGAATATGTATCTTTATTTGCTTTTAATTGAGAATTACGTTGATTAAATAAACATCATTTGATTTAGCTGTTCAGTACGGTTTGAGAGAAGAGATTGTTTCCACACGTGTTTTGAAATGGACTTATGGTAAGATTTTATCGTTTAATTAAATGTTAATTTAAATTTTTATACGTTAAATATATATATATATGTTTTTTTTTTACAGGAACTGATATTGCGCGTAAATGGCAACAAAATGATCCAATAGATAAAAGACGTGATGACGGATTAATTATTGCATTTGAAAGATTAGCGAAACGAGGCACACAAATAGCCGTTGATGAAAAAGTGCATAGAGCATTTTTAGCTTGTGATAAAACTCAACGTAAAATGGGTTTGGATTTATATGTTACACCACAAGATGATGCAAAATTTTGTGATGAAAATGGTGTTAAAACAATTGGCAAATGGTCGATTGAATTACCTGATTCATTAAATGATAATGATCGTTCTATTTTATATACTATGGTTTTTGGTAATGTAGAAATTCAAGTTACTGCCCTCAATTCCGGTACTAAAGAATTATTTAAAACTTCATTTGATTTGGATATGTAAATTATTTTTTTTTTATATTATTTGTAAAATTTTATTTTTATCTCTGAATAAAAGGTCGATTATTATTCACATGACTTAAAATTGTCGCAGTATTAAATTGACTACATTTATAGTAACGTGGCTTTATAAATCAGGTTTCATCGATATAATAACAGATAATTGGCTTTCACAAAATTAGAATGTTTTTGTTACCATAAAAGTAGTTCAGAACGAAAAGATTTCCGATAACGAATTTTCCTTAAAATTATTTGTAATGCATAATGCATCCGCCATTATATAAACTTTAAAACGAAAAATTTTCATATGACAAAGAGCACAAAATTCTGATAGATACGGAATAAGACGGCATGAATTCTTTATATAATAAGGATAATGTTAACTATTAACGTTATTTCATATGTGATAATGAAAACTATTTAGTAGAGTAAAATAAAATTGGTGTCATTCAATTTTTTTACTCCATTTTTTCTTTTTATTAGTTTCGAAGCTTTACTTGAGTACAAATATAAAAAATTAAAATAAAAAAAAAATGCGTAATTTATTGGTCTTTCTTGCCTTTAAAGCGTTCAATGACCAGATTGCATAAATTTTTTTTTTTTGTTTTGTATTTTTGATTTTTTTGATGCATAAATGAAATTACGTTTAGTTATTATTATATGCACAGATAGTATCTTCATGACGTCAAGTAGTACTATAAATTTGAGTAACGATTCACCACGTAATTTATAAATTTCGTAAGTCGGGCCGGTACTATAAATCTGCTTAACTAATTTATAGTTGAACTTTGATAATTTGGGCCAACACTGCAAGTATATTTTTTAACTAATTCCGATCGAAATGGAAATTTTGGGCAGAAATTTTCAGTAAATATTCATGCAGAATGCATCGAAGCGGAATATATAGAGTATACTGTAACACACGTAGAAATAGAAATTCAATAAATAGAATTCTAATTTTAAAATTATATTTATACAATCTTTTTAATAAAGGTGTTCAATGTAGTAGAAATGATTTAATTAGGATTGTAGTCTTATAGAAAAATGATTTCCACTGTACCATTAATAAAAAAAGGTTTTTCGAAAAAAAAATAACATTTAATTTGATAATAACAATGACGTAACATTATCTCGTAATCAGAATATGTAATTTTGTGACGCGATTCATCATTTCCAGTATGATGTTGTTAATGATAATGTTGTCTTATATTTTGAAAATATTTGTCACATATTCGAATATTGTTTCTATGACACAATGGTGTAAAACCGCTTGAATAAGCATCTAATCTTCTAAAGCACTAAAAGCTTTTCAATTTCTTTCATATTAATTATATACGTATTTTTTTTTAAGTTATTATTTAATTCTAAAATATCATTATTTAAATTGATTTCTAAATTTTGTATTTGATTTTCTTTCGGATCAGAAGATTGTTGTAATTGAACAATTCTATGCTCTTGCTCTTGCAAATTGATTTTGCTTTGATATTGCTAATTAATATCAATAATTTGATTTTCTGATTGTTGAACATTCCTTAAATTCCGTTCTTCAATTCCTTTATTTTTATTGCTTTCATTTGTACATGTGCATCAGATGACTAATTCTTAAGGCATTATAAAAATCAGTCCATAATTTAGCCCGGTCGACATCTGACGTAAATTTGAACATCTGACGCACAAGAATTTCATGAATAAAAAAATTTATTACAAAACAAGAAATAAAGGATTTCTTTCTGTCATGCAAGATAACAAGACAATAGAGATAAGAAAACTTTTTAAACAATAGAAAATTTTCTCATAGCAGCATGTAAGAAGATACTGTAAATAAATAATGAAACCTTTTTAGACTTTATGCATGATCAATCTAAAAATATATATAAAAAACATTTTTAAATTCTGATAATTAACCGTTTGTAATATTTTCACGTGTGCAAGAACATCAAAAAAAAAATCATATATACTTTGAATAATAATAAATCTTTTATTATCAAATTATTTTTTTTTCAATTTTTTTTTAAAAAAAAAAAATCATGAATTACGAAAATCCAATTAAAATTAATCCTGAAATTGAAGTTTATTATAATATTTATACAAAAATGCCACTTTCAACTGAAATGACTTATCATTTTCCATATAATGAAAAGTATGAAGATAATAAAACACAAACATTAGATACCATTAAAAAGCTTGAGCGAGAAAATGAAAAACTTCAAGATGAAATTCAAGAATCTAATAATAATAACAAATATAAATTATTATATGAAAATTTACAAAAAAAATATAAAGGAATCGAAGAACAACATTTAACGAAAATCGAGTCACAAGAGCAAATAACCAATCAATTACAACAATCTTTGGAAGAATTAAATGTTAAAAATAATAATTTACATCAAAAAAATTTAAATTTAGAGAAACAATTAGAAAATCTTATTCAACAAAATGGTTTATTAGAAGAAGAAACACAAACTGTTATTGGAGTAGCGACAAACTATAGTTTAAATGTTGATGAACAAGATCGTTATATCAAACTTTACAATGATATTTCATCGTTACAATATAACTTAGAATGTTATGTTACGAATTTTAAATTTAAAACAGAAATTAATATCAATGAATTGAAAAAACTTTTGGATAAATATGGATGTCAAACAAAGATTTTCGATAAAGAACTAAACAAGCCACTTATCAGAGCTGTATTACAACGTCATGTGCTTGAAGAAATAATTAACCAAGCGAATTTCTATTTCACACGTTCAAATAATGATGACTACCTTGAATCAGAAATAGTCTCTCAAACTAAAGTATTAACTAAATTAATGGAAACACTTCAAAACAATCGTCTTGGTGACAATGAAATAACTCGTCTTACGCTGATAAGATTACGTCAACAAGTTTATACCGCACTTGATATTCGAGGATTTAACGATAAAAGTAATTCTGATGGCGGAAACTCTAAACATAACTTTATTGTTATGATTTCGAAAAAAATCAATGAGATGATGAATAGATATCGTATTATTAAAGATATTGTAAAGAAAAATCAGATAAATGCGTTAGCAGAAGATTTAGTTCGAAATGTCATTAGAATCTTTTATTTTCGTTTATTAATTCAAGAACCAATAGCTCAATATCGTTGGTTTGACAATAATGAAAAAATCAATAAATCTTTCATGAAAGGTGATTGGGATGAAGACGAAGCTAAGGATATGGTTGTTGAAGTTTGTTCATTTCCCATAATTTATAAACGTTCACATGCAAATAGTATTAAAGTTTTGACTCACTCAAAAGTATTTCCACGCATTAAATAGAACAGGCTGGAACGAGAATACGTCAACTTAAAAGTTGAATTACATTCATTATATTTCGACGGTAAAAGATGAAAGTAGATAAAAAGAAATTTGAAGTTGTATTTATTTAGTTTGTTTAGTCAAAGTGATTTATATAGGATTTTAAAGCGATCGTTTGTATCAGAAACTTAATCGAATTAAAATTCAATTTTTTTCATCCAATTAAATACATCGTCACGTTCATACAGTCTATTTGAATCAAAAATTAAAAATCTTTAACACAAATTCGCAAAATAAAAGAGCGTCTAAATATTTCTGTTAAATCTCGTGTGTTTAAACAAGCAAACTAATTCTCGTTCGATCAAATATCATCGAGCATGCTTTAAAAATTTCCGTGAAATTTATATAAATTAAAACTATTGGTTAAATAAATAAGTATATATTTTTTAATAATGTATTTATAAACCGTATAAACCTTTATTTATAAAAATAATAAGATATTTATTTATAGAAATATAAAAATCCTAACATACTTATCATACAGCATATAATATAATATAATCTTTAACCCAAATAAAAACAAATAAACAAGAAGTGTTTAAACATTTGATGTTGATTTTATGAAAACTTTTGCAGGAAAATAAATTTTTCGATTATTCGAATTAAGATCTCTTCCAATTAAAGGGAAATAACATAAATCAACGGTAGAATTAACATTATCATCCAAATTGTTACCTTCCATAAATGATTTATCCAATTTTGAATCTTTTGGAATCCAAAGATATTGTACGACAGGTTCTTGAACTTTTAATCTAAACCAAAATATTTTTATGACTTCACGAATGATATCAGCTGCCAAATTATCAGAAGCGATTTTCTTTTGATCATCTTCGATAATACGTAATTCATTAATAACTTTATTTAATTGACCCTTATTATAAGTAATGAAAGGATGTTCATAAGTAGCTTTATCTACTCCCAAGATATCAGAGAAACCACGATTATTAAGAATCGAATAAATTTGTTGACGCAATTTTGTTGATCCAAGACGCGTTACTTCATCATTTCCAACACGACATTTAGACGAATGAGATAATAATAAGGATAACAAAGTTTCATTTTTAATAATATCAGCTTCAAGATGATAATGACAACCTGTACTTTTAAAATATTCATTAGCATATTCGAATATAGTTTCTATGACGTGACGTTGTAAAATTGCTTGAATAAATAATCGATCATCTTTTTGATTCAAATTTCTAGTTTGACATTTATAAATTAATAAAAGTTTTTTAACTTTTTCTATATTAATAACAACATCTTGTTTTAAATTTGTTATAAATTTTTTTAATTTATAATTTAATTCAGAAATATCACTATTTAAAATCACGATATGATTTTGTTCATCGTCTACTATTTGAAACTTTCCATCATTTTGTTGAATAAAATTTTCTAATTGATTTTCTAATTTAGCATTTTTTTGAAGTAAATTATAATTTTCAATATCTAATTCATCTTTATCATTTTCTAAATTTTTTAAAGATTGTTGTAATTTATTGATTATTTGTTCTTGTGATTCAATTTTACTTTGTTGTTTTTGATTAATATCATTCATTTCTCTGATTTCATTTTTTAACTTTTTAATAATAATTTGATTTTGATTTAAATTTTTATTTGTTAAATTTGTATATTTTTCTTGTAATTTATCATACATTAAGTTATATTGATTAAGAATTTCATCTTGAAATTTTTTCTTTTCAATATCAAAAGTATCAAAAGATTGAAATTCTTCATTATAAGAATTATAAGGTATTTGATTATTATTATTATTATTTGGAATATAATGCATTTCTGTCGGAAGTGGCATTCCTGAATATGCATTATTTTCGTTCGTTAAATTTTTACTTGAAAAATCGTTATCTTGTAAATAGAATGTGTCATGTAAATCATTTTCATTTGATGTTGAATATGTTTTTTCGTAAATATATCTTTTATTCGTCATGTTACTTTTTTTTAAAAAAAATTACAATTTGATATTTGTAAATAATTTTTTCTTTTCAGGTTTATATAGTGGTTTCCCCCCTAAAGATATATTATATATTTTAATTATCATGATTAAGATTTTATAAATTGATTATGCAGAATTCTGCAATTTACTCCGTTATCTTCCAACAGAACCAAAAGTAGCTTAATTCTATTTATCAAGAACAATAAAAAAAACCAGCCCATTATTTTAAGGTATCTTCTTAACTTCTTCCTGCAGAACATTATTTTTAAAAAGAAGAACTCTTTTAGGAAGAAAAAAAAGGTTCCCACACTTTTTTTTCTCGCATCTCATGCATGATTGATATAAAAAAGCAAAACAAACTTTTATTCATGTGAGTGGTTAATCAATCATGTGACTATTATCAAAAATTCAGGAGTCAGTCTGACAATCATTTAGAGTATGTTATGTTAAATGACCTATATGACTTACATGACTTGTCATGAGTCATTTGTCATTTTATAGTGACTTAATTTAGGCCAGAATTGCATAAATTCGGCCAGAATTTGAAAATATTTATTTGAATTTATACTCTCATAATACTGGCCGGAAATTATTTTAATCACGTGCTTTTTCATGGTTTCATGACATATGACATACGACTAAAAAAATTCTTTTTTTGGTTAAAAATATCTATTTAGATGAAAATAAGTAATCTAAAGGCAAAGATAAAAAATCTAGATTCTAGAATACGAATCATAATTAAATAATTTCCGTTTAACATTTTAGTTACTACATATTGTTATGGAAAACATGGCGGAGGATTTAATTTGTCTCCTACACCTGACCACAGTAATCATATTTGTCGCATCCTACGTAGTTTAATTATTATTCACCTCGTTACGAATATTCTGACTTTTTCTTTCGTTAGTTCTCTCTCAACATCTGTAATTTTTTCTCATTCTTTCTCAAAAACCTCATCCCCCTGGAAACCTTGAAGAAATCAATACATTCAGAAAGTCGATAAAATTGTCTCGTGATCATGGTGGTCTAAATTTCTATGTTAAAATTTATTATATTTAGTTCAGCAACAATAATTAATATGCGGAAATATATTTCAGCGTATCATTATTTTTTGAAACTTAATTCGCGTAAAACTATTTTATCAATTTTTTCATTTAAAAAAATTTGTTTGTAATATTGCAATACATATGTTTGATATTATGCTCATATTGAATTTGCCTGTATAAACGTCTTGGTAAGGATTTCATAATGAGATATTGTAATCATGTATCCAATTGAACTCACTATATAAAACCCGACGCGAATATGACCAATGACTCAATTTGAACACTTACAGTATATTGACTCATTTAGTTCAAACAAATTTCAAATATAGATATGACTCATATGATATAAATTGATGACCTTGATGACCTAGACGAAAATTTGATAAATGTTCGAACATACAGTATAGTCGAACTGATATACAAGATATGAATAGAAAACTTTTTCAATAATAATTCTTATGTCACATCCTTAGTAAATTTTACAAAGATATTCTTAATTAATGTATAACTTTCAATTACTAATAAAACTTTAAAGTATATGGATTAAAAAGTTTTTTTATTAAGAAATCTTATAACAGTTAGCTTGATTATTGTATATATTATGATAAACAGTTATAGCGAAAAGGAGACAATGACCGTACAAAATTTAAAAAATTCTGTAAGAAAGATGTAATCAAAATCTGCTGTTGATTTATTATTATACAAACTGGTCAGTCGCAAAATTTAAGATTCTAGAGTTTTTATAGCCTTGGCTCCTAAAGCATAAGTTACTCATAAATCTGGCAGAAGCTTTGTCTAGGCCTTAGACAGTTTGGCCAGATTATCAGTAACTTCTCGGCCAGATCTGCCAGATCTGCGAATTAATTAGTTAATAGGCCGAAAGTCCGAAACCATATGGGCCGAGGACTTCCCTAAGAACTCCACTTAGCCGAAATGGTCCGAAATTGTAAAGAACATTTCGGAAACATATATAATTTACACCATATGAGTCAAAGTTCATATTATTTTTACGTCAGATTATACGTAAACTTTCTCTTTATTAAAATGAGTCAAAAATTATGAAAGATTTATATTTCAAAAATTATGACAGATCTTATAAATTATGACAGATTTTAATAATTTGTAAATAACATGTGATGCGTTTTCAACTTTTCATGGTGGAGCATAATTATTTATTCTGCTCCTTTGGTAAATTTCTGCTATCCTACTATTTTCTTCCTGAGTTTCTATTAAACAAATATAATGAACTTTTTTTAAAAAAGATAATTACAGAAAAAATAAATTAAACCATTATTGATGAAAGTTTGCCAAGGCTACAACAGTATTTTAAAGTCTCCCTTCAGATACAGTAATATCAACAAGAATAATATTATCAATAATGTATTTTAACAGTGAATGACAAGTGTGGGACTAATTATTTCTAATATTCCATTGTACTTTTCTGCCCATATGAAAAAAAGAATATCCGGAAAACCGCAATATTCCGGATACTGAGACATACATTTTCGGGTCGTTTTCTAAAATATTGCAATTTCTCAACATTCGGAATATTGCGATTTTCCGGACGTGTGGGACATTTTCGGATGCACCGGGATATTTTCGGCGACAATATCCGGACATTCTTTTTTCATAGGGTGATGATAGCTTTGTTCTTTTGTAGTTTTTGTTTTTGTTCATTTTCTAACTTAGAAATAATTGAAATTTCTTTTTGTAGTATCTTAAGAGCCATTAACTAATTAATGATTTTATTTGCTTTGCAAACTGATTGTAAATTAACAAAGATGGTATAAATATAATAATGTAATTATTATTAACAGTTAAGTTATAATTTCTATCGTGTTTTAATCAAAATAATGAGTCTAAAGATGAAGAAAGAAATTAGAAAAAAAAAGAAATTTAAAATTGGTTAATAAACTAAATATAAATTATATAATTTATTTTAAATGCAAGTTACAAATTATCTGAATATTATAATATTGAATATATAAAAGTATTAATAAATTCCACAAAAAGATCAATTTACACAAAATATTTATCTTTTTTTCAGAAAATTCGGATGTATAAATACAATAATTTATATGATATTAAAGATGGTGTTCCAGAATTTTTTTTTAACCTTTCTTTTTTAAATAAAATTAAATAAAATTCTTATGACCAAAAATCAAATGAAATTTAAATCATTTGTTATTTATTTTATTAAGGGCGCTCTCACGCAACTCTCAATGAGATTGGTTAGCGATATTTTACCATTAATTAATTCGTCTTTAATAAGATGATGTGCTGATCCATGATGCAAAAATTTATATGATTGAAAATTCTCATTTTATACTCTTTTATGAATAAATTTGATTGGTTAATTACAGTAATCGAACAAGTTTTTTTTTCTTTAGAGTGATTCTATCTCTTTTATTCTTTAAAAAATGATATGAATATTGTATTTCTCTGGGGAATAACTCGGAGCATTTATTTTTTACTGAAACTTTTTTTATTTAGAAGCAACTCAACAACTCTAGATATTTATTTCTTAAGATCTTTCTTTAGAGGATGATTTTTTCTTAAGAAACAAAGAATAATTTTTCTTTAATACGAATAAATTAATAATTCTGTTTGTAAATTGTTAAAATAAAAATTTTTATTTTAAGTTTAAATCAAACTTTTATGAATGTTAACTTGATTATTGCCATTAAATTTTTAAAAGAAAATATTACAAAAAATTATTAGCAAATCGAATTATAAATCACGTGAACTACGTGCGTATAAATTTTAAATCTTAATTTTAAAATTTACGACATATTAAAAAAATTTATTACGTGCTATAGTATATATGTATATATAAGATTAGAGAACTTGGAAAGATCATTAAATCTGCCATTTTTACATCAAAAAAGAATTTAATGCAAATTCACGTGTTTTATTTATTTTCAATTGATGTATAAAAAAGTGACAATAAATGTTACGTCGTTCGCGACTACTTAATAGAATCCTCACAAGAGAAAAACTCCCACCAACATCAGTTCATAACCCCTATCTGCTGAGACATTTAGGCATTAAACACCATTGTCTGTTACTTAACCGACAACACGTTTATAATCACATCCGTCATATTAAATTTAACAAATTCCTACACAAACCAAACTCACTTTTTCCTTTACCTCCTCAATGGAACAGAAACACTCACCGTAATAAGTTCATTCAAGATTCGGAACTTATTGATATCAGTGACGATATTAAATCGATCGATACCACTCCACTTACGACTTCTACTCCCGTTCCAAGGGACATCTCCACTCACTTTAATATGATTTCTCAGAATACACCCGTAGTTAACACACCAATAATTGATATCAACGTTGATGATCCCACACTAAATATGTCACCCGGTCAACGTAGAAGAATCCGAATTAGACAAGAACGTGCCGCTTCGAATAAAGAGAAAATAAGACTTTATTGGGAAAATAAAGCCGCACGAGAACGATTACTCCAAGACTTTAGATCGCGTTGCAAAAAATTCTTATCTGTTCATCCATTTTCCCTAATGTCCATGTTTTCAGCATCCGTCGGTTCACATAAGAAAAGAAATTTCAATGAAGAAATTAACGAAGAATTTTCACTCCTCGACAAATTAGAAGTCACTTTAGAACCTTCAACATTGTATCACGCAGAATTAGCATCAACTTTAACCTACTTCCAAGATGAATTCCATGGTGCATGACTGACACGCCGGTTAATTCCATTGACCCGTTAACACCCAAAAGCCGTAGAAAATGGTTATCCAAAAACAGATATTACCTTACGACGTTCAAAGAAACGAGCGATCGCTATAAATGTAAGATGACATCTCTTACGAAACATAAACGCCCCCGCGTTCTTCCACTATTCCCGTCTCCGTCTCTCAAACGTTCCCGACTCAAGACCGACGACTCTCTTGATAATAAGAGAGTCAAATTCCACTTATCTTAATTCAAATGGTTTCCTTTTACATTTTAACAATTAAAATAGGGTGGATCATTCCTCATATGACAGCACTTACATGAGGCAGTTATTTTACTGAAAGAAAAGTGCGGATAGATTAAGCTTACGAGCGTTTTTTCTATTGTTTTCTTTACAATTTATAGAACAATTTCAAATTTTATCTTCTCATTTTAATGTTCCGTTCGAATCATTTTCTTTTCCCTTCCCTAATACAGTAGCTTAGGCTAATTTCTTTTAAAGAATAGCAGCTGTCAGGTTTTTCTAGACATAGATACAGAGTAGCAATTATGTATAGCAGTTTTACTTATGTTAGCTGTCTTCTTAATTTTTTCCTGTTTCTTTGCTGTATACCTTAAAAATAAAAATAAAAATAAAATAAAATATTTTAAATGTTGTATATATAACGTTTCAATCTTTTGTAGATTTATGGCTTCTTAGATAATTCTTGAATATCATTTCAAAGGTAATACTTTGAAATGAACTTTTTTTTTATTCTTTAGATAAATATTTTACTAATATTTATTTAATTTAAAATAATAATTACTATACACTGAAACCATCACTTTAAAATTATTTGTGTGACATTATTTATAGTAGTATATACTATATTTTGTCCAACGTAACGTCAAAGCAACAATTTTTATTCGTCCATAACATCCGGAAAACTCATGTGATGATCAACCGAGTTTGTGCGTTGTACGCATCTATAGCAGTTGTAGTTAAGGTTGAAAATTTTTTCATATAAAGGAAGGAAGGCACATCATAACTGAATTGTGTTGTAATAGTATATATTAAATATACTCATTATTCAATTATATTTAAATAACAAAAATAAAATACAATAAAATAAATTTTTTTGATTTTTTTCTATAAATTTCTTTTTATTTTATTTTATTTATGATTTGTTACATTTAGTAAATAAATACAATCAAAATAATCCGTCATTTGATAAAATAATTTAATATTTAATTTTAAATACAATATTTTTCACAAAAACTTTGATTTTATCTGTGGTAGTATTTTTATAATGTGATTAAACAAGATAATAAATAGTAAATATTTATAAGTTCAATTTTTTAAATTAATGTGTTAATAATTTCGTGAGAAAGAAACTTCTAAGACCAACATTACACAAAACAATGTAACAATAGAATTTTCAATCCTATTGTCTATATTCGATTTTACAATTAAAAATTTCTTGGCAAAAAAATTATATATAAAAAAAGGTACATTGAGTACAAAAAAAAAAATTGCTTATTTTAACTCAGCCTGCAAACTTATTTTTTTTTTATACTATTGTAAATTACCATTTTAGATTTTGACTGCTGATTTTTTTTTTTAACTTGCAAAACACCGATATGCAATTTATTTATGCATGACGACATGATGATCATTGCTCGATCAACTATTTACAATAACGACGTTATACACATATATAATCGTAACGGACGGTATAATTCATTGGGATAATTTTTTTTTTCAAAAAAAATACTTATCCTTAAATTTTGATCAAATGAGTCAACCGAGTGATATTTCCGTAAAAATCGATGATGAAATCGATATCGAAAACAATATTGCAACTGATGTCGAAAAAAATATTGCAACCGATATCGAAAAAAATGATGAACCACATAATGGTAAACCTATTACTATGATAGAAATATCACCAAAAGGAACGTACCTTGTTACTTATAGTCCAGAAGATTATTCAATTATTGGTTGGAATGTTACGAAAGTTGTGGACATGGATGAGTTTCAACTTAAACCAGACGATTATTGTCATATTATCACCCATGAATATAAGAACATGATCAACATGTGTGTTTCCGATGATAAAAAACTCGCGTATATTTCTGATTATCGTAATGATTTAAGTAAGTGAGAATTATTTGATTATATATTTATTTAATTATGATAACTGATATTTTTATATTCTATTAGAAATAATTGATATGAACAATAATGGTCAAGAAATTGAATTAGATTTTGGTTATTTCAGTTATGATTATTATTTTTGTACCTTTAATTTAAAAAATGAATTTATTTCATATAGTGAATGTCGGAGAAATATTTATTATCATAATTATAATATTTGGATTTATTCCACACAAACCAAAAATAATAAGTGGATGTGTAAAAGAATTTATGATATACCTGAAGATTATGACGTGATTAGTATATCAAAATATGATAAACTTTATTTATTATTTTC